>JZKD02S1360592.1:126287-152323 GCA_000966675.3 Picea glauca
TTTTCAAGGTGTTGAGTACTTTTTCTGAGGTTTTTCTATGCTATATTGATATTTGGTTCTTAACACCTTTTATGGTCAGAATGATTTAAAAGAATTTTTAACAAAGTTTGAGTTAGAAGTTTTGGAAAGTCAGAGTTTACTAGTTTTAGATATTTCTTTGAAAGCTACACCTGCATGTTGGCGGAGTACTCATAAATAGAATATTCAAAATTTGTATCAATGCAAAAGATCACTGCGCATTAGATTTGGCGTAGATTAGTAGAAGAAATATATGTAGAAATATGATGGATTAGGACAGTCAAGAGAACATATAGACATATGTATAAACTAATGGAGATTGGTACCAACAGAGGAGTGGCCACATCACTTTATTCATACATTGGAAGGAATCCAAATGAATTGGTATACATAAGTGGAACTACGCAGAGGAACTATAAACTGGGGAGATTTGCAACAGAACTTTGTCATCACCTTTGAATTTGAACATGATAATATAAAAATAGATACAACAATGAAGTTGATAAAAGAGAGGATATTTGAAGAACCTGAAGTTGAAATAGTAACAACTTATCAAAATCAGAATAGAAATATAGTCAGATAGTTATTACATTGGTACCACGTCGCAGAATATGACTCAACAGAAGAAAACCCACGTGATATTCAAATTATAGAAGTTGAAGGAGAAAGTGAAGTAAAAGGTCCAAATTTAGAATTAGAAGAATTTGATGCACCACTGAATATAAGTAAGGTAAACATTGGAACAAAAGGAATCCAAAGATTGCAAGTATTGGTGAATATTGGAATAACCAGAAAGTGGAAAGAATCACAGAGTTACTATGCAAGTATATTTATTTGTTTCCAACAATGTTTTTAGAAATGAAAGGGGTAGAAAGAGAACTTGGAGAGTTTAAGATCCACTTGAGACCATATGCTAGACCAATAATATAGAGACCATATATATTGAATCCAATATATAAACAAAAAGTGAAGGAAGAAATTTATAAAATGTTAGAAGTTGGGATAATAGAACCTAATGAAGAATCTGGGTGGATTATCCCTATGATAGTTCAGGAGAAGAAGCAAGGGGGAATAAGGTTCTGTGTAAACTTGAGGAAGCTAAATGATGCCTATATACATGATCCCTTTTCTTATCACTCCAAGAAACTCTCCTAGGTTGTATCTCAGAGATGCCTGGTAAATTAACTGTTCTTGTAATGATTCACTTAATAATGGGTGTGGGGTTGGATCAAGATGAATATATAACTCACTGGATTGTATCCTCAAGACAATCTAGGTATATTCAAACATTATAAGGCCTTCAAGAGCTATTATCAGATAGGTTGTGAATCAGATGGATAAGAAACTAATCAATTAACCAGAACATACATAAAACAATATATATGATGGGTCAACAAACTAGTAGTGAATTCTTATGATCATTTCTTAATAATCAAAAGGTAAGACGACAGTTACCATAGGACATTAAACAGAGACAAAGAAATAATTTCAACTCATAGGCATAGAATAGAGATGAAAAGAAAGTCTGACAATAACAATGAAAGAAGCTTGCATGATGAATATATTAAAGAAAGTGTCTTATCATAATAGCAGTATAGTTTAGAACTCAAAGTCAAACCCATGTTTATCAAACGTTTGTGGCTTTATAGCCTTTACATCAATTTCTCCAGATCCTGAAATACTGGATCGAACATTCTAAAAATAGACAGTCAACAACTTACCCAAGAAAATAGGAAGAAATCCTATATAATAGGTCAACCTCTTATCTCAAGTGATCTTCACGTCCTTTAATGTCTTTGATAGGTGTAATAAGCCTTCTAAGGTTGATAGGTCTTCTTGAGATACAACATAATTCAAAATTGCTACCTGTTAACAACAAAACAATGTTTTCCCAGAAATAGGTAACCGATTTAACTTTTCCACCTTGCTAGGCGTCTCCAAAATCAAAACAGACTCTTGATAAGGATGCATTTAATTATTATTTATCGATTGAGACTGTTCTTGAGGCATTTGGATAAGAAAAAAATGGATCTATGCAAAAACAATACCTCTCTGCCCTGTCAGTGCTTTTGGTGGCTAGAACAGACAAAACTTGGGCTAGTTAGCTACCGAAAAACCCTCTTTCGATGGCTAATGAACAGTTGAAATGTTCACCCAAAACACCAAAAGTTCAGTTTTAAACAAAATTCCATAATACCTTTTGGCTTAAATCTAAAAAACCTTAGGGCCGATCTTCTAAAGCCTCTGCACCTTGCTCAAGTTCTGGAGTGGCTGTAGGATTGTTGGCTGCCTCTGGATCATTGTAATGAGTGGCTACCTCTGCTAGGGTTTCAAGAGTAGCATGTGGTTGAGATAGGGGTCTTGAAGACATAGTTCACAACCTTAAATCCCTGACCTTTTTATTCAAGTGAATAGCTACTCTCCATAAGCTGTTGTAGTCTTTTACAATCTTCTTCTTCTTTTTCTTTTTCTTTATGCTTTCATGTGCTAATTTTTCTAAGGCCGAACTAACTTCTGCAAAATTCTTTGACAGAGTTTCGTATCTGGTTTTAATTACCCTTTCTAGCACTTCTTTCTGAGCTAACTTCTTTCTAAGTTTCCTGATTTCCTTTGATTCGCTTTGCTTTACTTTTCTGCTAGATGAGGCATCTGCAACTTGCATCTCTTGTTCTTCTTTGGGTGTAGGTGATGGGAGATCTTCATACCTCATTGTGAATGGATTTACATACACTGTATCTTCATACCCTGTGGTAGTTGGATCTTCATGCCCTGTTTCAACCTGGTGATCTTCATCCTCTGAGTCTGTATAGGGGAGATTAAGAATCCTCTTGTTTACTGGGGGTTCTTTTTCCTTCTCTGCCTCACTGCTAAAGTTTAGTTTCTTCTTAGTTTTTTTAGGCTTAGAATATGGAGAGGGATGATCAACTAGAATTGGAGAGATGGATCTCCTCCTCCCCTTTCCACTTTTGGGAGTAGAAGACTTCTTTGAATAAGGACTCTTCTTATCCTCTGGTTGTACATCAATTTGAAAATCGTTCCAGAATAAGAAGTAATTCCATTCCTTGCTCCTTCTCTGCAACAACTCATAAACCAAGAGTTTAATCAAACCATGATGAGATAACCTGCCTGCAACCTTRTTTGTCTTAGCCTTGACCTGATGAGCCATCTTAGTTAAGATTCTGTGGAGGTAATAAGGTAGATTGAGTGGGATTCTACCAGTGAAATGGTTCATGAGTTTAAAATGATAGATCATAACCCTATTGTATCTACCTTCACAAGTTACATAAACAAATATGGCTTTCAATAAATATTTCCATTTATCTTCAAGAAAAAACATAGGAATGTCTTTCTTCCATACCAAACATTTGTGTTCTGGTTTCAGGTATGACCTAAATTTAACATCTTTTGTGAAAGTGGTTTTGAACCAGTTTTCTCCAGTCCTCGGAAGTTCTGTCACTTCAGCTATGAGGGCTTCATCCACTTGGAATTCATCTTGGCCAATAACTGCTTTTCTTCCATCAAAAGTCAGAGAAAAATCTTCTGCCACCTGTTGGTGAGAGCTCTGTAATTTTGCACAAAAATTGTAGCAACCAACGTCCTTGAAGAGTTGACACACATTTGGGTGTGATTCCAGGTAGCAAATATCATCAAGTTCCTTTCTCAGAGCTGGTTCTCCCTTCTTCATTTGCTGGAATGCTCCTATACACCTCCAATTGGAAAATCGGGCTTGGAGGGAGAACACACAGCGCAAAATTAGGGAGCTTTGGCTTAGCTACGACAGAAACAAAAAATGTGAGATATGCATTAAGGAAAGACCCTGATTACAAGGAACATGAAATATTTGAAGTCATCATGATTTGGTAAACTTGAATGATGGGAATGTACAAAACCACGTTCTTTAATGAAACAAAAGTTTAAAAATATTTGATGTATCACACCAGGATAAGATCCAAGTCTTCAAATGACTTTCTTTCTGTCTTTTCGGCGGTTAATTGAAATCATAACATATCAACCCGATGGTTCCAGCATGTGAAAGGATGTGCTGACTGTTTCCAAGCTCCTGTGCTTTCAGTGGCTAAATAGTCCCGAATTTCAGTTTTATGCCACCGAACACCTGATGGTTCCGACACGTGAAAGGACATGCTGATTGTTTCCAAGCTCCTGTTCTTTCGGTGGCTAAATAGTCATGAATTTCAATTTTATGCCATCGAAAGCTAAGGTTTTTGGTGGCTTAGAAGTGTTTTTGGAGAGGCACTTAGCCACCGAAACCTGTGTTTTGAATTTTTTTAAAAGATAAATCAAATCCGACTTTTTCAAAACTTTATTACAAATGTAAGGTTCTAAAAAATGAACCTTGAAAAATTTAGAATTGGATTTTTCAATGACTTCTTATCACCTAAATCAACAAAACTGATCGTGTTATTTAAGGAGATAACACCTTCCCTACTCCATTTACAGATGAGGTCTTGGAGAACATAGGAGGACAAGAAGCATACTCATTTACTGATTTTCAGTGTATCACTAGATCAGAATAACGCTAGAGGATTGTCAAAAGACTACATTTTATACATAATGGGGGTCATATCAGTACATAATAATCCCATTTGGATTGAAGAATGCCCCTGCTATTTTTTCAAGAGTAGTGGTGGTTGCGTTTAAGGATTTTATTCATTAGTTTTTAGAAGTTTATCTAGATGATTGGAAAATATTTATCTTATTGAAAGATCATGTTGAAGTTTTGAGACTAATTCTAGAAAGGTGTAGACAATGTCAAATCTCTTTGAATTTTAATAAATTAATATTCAACGCACCATTTGGAATTTTGATAGGGAATGTGGTGTTTGAATAGGGTCTACTAGTTGATCCAACCAAGATTGTTTTCATTGTTAATTTACCACCACCTAATTTAGTGCATCAATTGAGAGCTACACTTGGTCATATAGGCTACTATAGAAATTTTAAAAAGATCTATGCACAAATTACTGCAACCCATGAAGAATTTGTTAAAGAAGGATATCAATTTTCATTGGAATGATGAGTGCAAACAAAGTTTGGACATATTGAAGGAGAAAATGGTGACATCACCAATTCTGGTGTTTCCAGACTGGTCAAAGGAGTTCCATGTTCATGTGGATGCATCTTCAATAACACTTGGAGCAGTATTAACACAACCAAGAGAAGGTGATATAGATCACCCATTACCATTTGCAAGCAAGAAGCTTTCAGATTCAGAGCATAATTATAACAAAGCATAAAGAGAAGGTTTGGCTGTGGTATATGTATTACATAAGTTTAGAAATGACTTATTAAGCCAACATTTTAAGATGTTCACATATCACTCTGCTCTTAAATACTTGGTCAGCAAGCCAATGTTGGGGGGAAGAATATGTAGATGGTTGTTGTTATTTCAGGAGTTTTATTTTGAAGTAGTTGTGAAACTTGGAAGATTGAATGCAAGTCCAAATAATCTATCTAGGATAACCAATGGGGAAGAACCAAGTAGTTTGGAGGACAATTTTATTGATGCACAACTATTTTCAATATAGATTGCTGATGAATATTTTGCTGATATTATTGAATTTTTGAGTACATGATTTTCCCCAAAGGAATATACCACTGTGTAGGAGAAGAATTTGGTGGTTAGAGCTGGAGATTATCAACTTATTGTAGGACATGTATATAAACTAGGAGAAGATAACAATTTAAGGAGATGTGTTATGGAACATGAATGTCCTATCATCTTAGCAGAAGTACATGAAGGAATAGCTGGAGGACATTATGCCGGGAAGGCTATTACATAGAAAATACTACGCATAGGATTATGGTGGCCAACGGTTTCTAAGGATGAAAATGAGTATTGTCAAGATTGTGATGTCTGTCAGAGGGTAGGAAATCCATCCAGGAGGGATGCGATGCCAATAAGACCTTAGGTAACTCTTAAAGTGTTTGAAAAATGGGAAATTGACTTTGTAGGTCCAATTAATCCACCAGCTATAAGATCATGAGAAAGGTATATTATTACATCAAAAAAATATTTAACCATATGGGATGAAGAAGCAACAATAAAAGATTGCAACGTAGAGATTGCAACACACTTCCTGTTTGAACATGTGATTACAATATTTGGTTTCATTAGGATTCTGATGAGTTATCAGGGAACTCATTTTATTAAGAGTACCATTCAGGGAATGACTGAAGAATTTGAGATATACCATCAGAAGAGTACTCCATACCATCCTCAAGCTAATGGAATAGTGGAAGAATTTAATAATTTTTTTGATAATTCCTTAACTAATATTTGTAATGCCAACATGGATGATTGGGATTTGAAGATACCAACAATATTATGGGCTTATATAACTACATGTAAGAAACTTACATGGCATACACCTTTTAGGTTGGTGTATGGTCAGGAAGAAGTAGTCCCTTTGGAATATTTGATACCTAGTCTACGCATTGCATCCCTTACAAACATGAAAAAAAGAGGTGCATCTCAAGAAACATTGGCTAAATTCATGGAATTAGAAGAAGACATGATTATGGTTGGTTTCCATCTGGAGGTAAAGAAAGAAAAGGATAAAGCTTGGCATGATAGCCATATGAAGAAGAAAAAATTTAAGGAAGGGGATTTGGTTCTCCTCTATGAAAGTAAATACTTACATCGCCCAGGGAAATTCAGGATGCATTGGCTAGGGCCATATGAGATAAATTCTATCACAGATGGAGGTTCTGTGCAGCTACAAGATTTAATAGGAAAATAGATGCAAGGATTGGTGAATGGTAGTTGAATGAAACTATATAGGGAAAGTCGACCCAGTAACCCTGAGTAGTTGTAACACAAAAAATTAGAAGTTGTACATAGTAGGCATTAAAAGAAGAAAAAGAAAGAAAAAACTGGAAATAGAAGAAAAATACAAAAATATGAAGTAGATAGATAAGTGTTAGATAGACAGTGAGATTATAACATACAATAAGTGGTGGGACAAAATGAGATGACACTGTGCGCTAGAAAAAGGTTGCCAAGTAGAAAAAGTAGTGCGTCGAGACAAAAAGAACCCAAAAAAAGGAAAAATGTAGTGGCCGAAAAATGTACAACGTGATAGATAATTTATGACGAGACTTATAAAAGGGGAAATCATGCAAGGAAAAACTCATTGTGATGTTGAGAAAAAAAGAGATATGAAGCGAAAACTTGATGTAAGCAGGTATTTTCGAAGTATTTAATGAAGATTCAGAGAAACTTTTGTTGGAATTAACACAATGGCGCTACTGAAGGTCAGAGGTCCCAAAACAATTGAAAGGAAAACACACAGTGACACGAGATCTCCATACGAGAAAGCAACCAAAGCAACAAACCTTATTAAGCCAAAGGGAGTGGTAGATGTGGATGCCATTTCTTCACTAGTCATTGAGCCAGTGAGTCCTACACTTATATAAGAACAATAGGTTCCAACAAAAAAAGAGATGGAGGTCGAGAGGTGGGGAGAAATAGGAAAACCTAGCACAGAGCCAAACCCTGCACAACAACTTAGATTAAGAGCACCACAACAGATGGATGAACATGATGATGAAAGAACATAGTTAAATGAGCCTAGAGGACAAGGCAAAGAAGTGTAGAACCCTATTGCAGAGCCAGTGCATAATTCAGAGGAAGTACTAGTCGAACATGTTACATGCCAACAAGATTCAGAAGTAGAATACAAAGAGGATACACACCAATAAGTAGGGTCATCAATAGTGACAACGAAGACAAAGGGAAAATAGACACTACAAATATCACCGCGCAAACAGAAAGAAGCAACACTGACACTACCACACATACCTAAAGGATTCATGTTCCTTCCTGACATATTAGAATGTGTGGATAAGTTGAGGTATTCAGACCATGATATTGTAATCAGGGACAAGTTCCTTGAGTTTTTTCCACAATTCTATATGGATAGAAAAGGTATAACTTCATCAGGGGTTCCAATTTTAGAGCCAAAGTAGTGGATTTTATGATTGCATAACACAAGTATCATGAACCTACTAGAAATTCTACACTTTGGGAGGGGCAAGAATGTCAATACCTGTGTGAAACAACTATTGGATTTGGTGAATGGGGGTGTTTTAGGGATGGACAAGCTAGTCTCAATAGATGTAGATTTAATTATAGAGATTAAAGGAAATCTAGAACAATATTTAGATGACAAGACAAAGGAGAAAGCTCTGATAGAGGAGATGAAGAAGACATATAGCACTGACAAAGAATCCAGAGAGTTGATAATTAAAAGAATCAATGAACCTGTAACGAGGTTGGAAAAAAATATGATGGCTTGTAAACTTATAAGGAAAATTTTCAAGGAAGAAGTACCTACACGAGTTATAGCAACAACCGCGCAGTGCATGAAGGGGACTCTACTCAGTTGGACCCCATATTTATTGAATTTGTCTTTGGATGACTGCAAGGATGCACAAGATTTGGGAACAAAGTTCCATTATGCATGATTGATAATACTCATATCTTTGGTGGGTTGGGGAAAACTTACTTATGACACACTTAATAAGTAAAACAAAGGAAGGAAAACTCCAACATATTTTCTATGTATTATGATGAGATGTAGGAAAAGCTAGATGAAACATGGAGGATACCACCAAAAGTGGTGGAAGATCATCAAAGAATAGAAAAATTTAAGGCTTCCCAAGAAACAATATGTGGATCTAGGCCAAAAGGGATCTCAAGAAGGAATGTTTACAGTTAAGATAATGTGTGACAACATAATAAGTACAATGGACCATGAAAGACTGGGATGAAGAATGGAGGGTACCAGTAGCTTCCAAGAAGGGATCAAAAGGTAAGAAACAAGTGGAAGCTGGCACTTCAAAAAAGTCAAATAGTATAGCAAAAAATATAAGAAAGGAAACAAAGCATTCTAAGGAACCATGGGGGAGCACAATAGTTATAAATCCAAGGTAGAAGAACCCTATCCCAAACCTTCAGCGCATGATAAGGACTGTGCAGAAGTAAAAAATGGAGCAGTACAAAAGGATAACAATGTTCATATGGAGGAGGAACTAGGAGGAGGAGATCTACCAAACATGGACGTCCCATGTACATCAATGAAAATATAGACACTGCCCATGAAGAGGACAATATTGCAGTCGGGAGGTCAGTGCAAGAAGACGAAGGTGCATAAGCGCATTCCATAATTCACATTGATAGAAGATGATGCAGAGTTGGTTGTAGAGAGAGTACAAGATCACGTATCATAGGTGTGGGATGATGCAGAAAAGGAAAGGGAAGAGATAATGAATAAGTTGAATGAGGTTAAGGACACACTGGAACAACTACAACTAACTACATCTCAACATAAATAGAAGGCGCCAAAATAGTAGACCACTCAAGAAAAGACAGTTCCAACACATGAACCAATCCAGATTATAGCGTTGGGGAATGAAAATTTTCCTATTACTCAGGACATGTTGTAGATTTATGAGGAAACAATGCAAAAGAAGTTGAAGTACATAGATAAATTGGACTTGGCACTGCCTAAGGTCCCAACGAAGGTGCTGTATAAACTTCAAGTCAGTGTCTCAAAAGATATTCAATTGAGGGCCCTAGAAGATGTGACATATTTACAATTGATTAAGAAAGTAAGTGACCCACTAAAGATAAAAATAAACCAGGTGTAGGTGGAGAGGGATCAAGAGAAGCAGCGCACTAGCCAGATAGACAAATGGGTAGAAGAAGTGTTCAAAACTGTTCCTGACAGCAAAAGGAGGAAATATACCAACAAAGGAGAAGATTGAAAAGATAACACAGACTATGGAGGATTATAGGAATCATAATATGGAGTTGAATGAAATCCTAGCACCCAACATGACACCAGAGGTAAGAGTGCATAGGGAGAAGGAGGTGATAGGACATAAGGATAATATTGCATAGATGATTTAGGAAATCACAGAGTTATATGATAGAAGCACACAGTTGTGGATAGATCTGTAGGAGGATGATAAACTGCAAGAGTTAGAACAAAAGGAAGAAGGGGTAAATAGTGTAGTGCAAGAACTCAAGCAAAGGAAAAAAATAATGAACATATTAGATCAGATGAAGAGTGTGCATGAATTGAAGAACTTACTGAGAGAGATGAAGAGCACAAAAGAATAAAAGAAGGAAAGGCAGGCATAGTTGGAGCCACTGCAAGAAAGCATATAGAAAATTATGATGGAGATTGATGAAACCAAGGGGTAGATAGAAAAAATCAGCTTGGAGACTGAATATTTGCTGAAGGATCATATCATTGCACAGACTGTGGAGTCTATAGAAAATATGAGTGCACATGTAAACACTCGAATTGAAGATATTATAGGTAAATTCCTTGCACTAGAGAAGTCAGTGCAGTATATAAACATTGTCTGAGTGGATTGGGATGAGCCACATGTGAGTGTTGGGGGATTTTTGACGCAGGCTATTTTGGGGAACAACACAACAATCAAGGAAGATAGTTAGAAAAGGGACCGGAAAAGGAGAGTGCACTAGATAAAAAGGAAAAATAGAGTGAGGAAGCATAAGAGTCAAAGGAAGGAAGGAGTAAACAGTTGGATCGAGGACCAATGACATGTAGGAAGTTAGAATGCAGAAAAACCTAATCCACTTAGGGTTATGGTTTTGGTCATTATTGTAATGGGTTTTAACCCATTTTTTTAGTATAAATATGTATTATAAGATCCGAGGAGAGATAGCTAGTCGATAGTATAAATATGTAAAGAATTGGTTCATGCCGAACCAAATGTTTTGGTTGTGTCGATTGAGTAGCACCTGCGAAATCCTTATTCATTGTGTAGATGAAATGAGGTCATTATGACATTGCAGGAAGGCAAGGTCGTGGTATTTGGAGTGATAAGTAGTAGTGCGATTTTTCTAGGAGTTGAATATCGTAGAAATATGACTGTCAGGAGTGTGAGAGAGGCTTTGAATCTGATGTGGATGCCACTTACACATAGATAATGCAAGTATTTATTCATGACCTTACCTTAAATTACATAGCAAGAAAAATGAACCTGCTCATTTTTTATTTGTTCAATGAATGCTCCACGACCATAGATGATTTTAGGGGCTAAATTTCGCTCATGGGCTAATTTTCCATGGTTTTTCCAAAAATGAGATTCGCTATTTTAAAAAAGATTCGCCCAAATTCTATAGGAAAAAATTATTTAACCTTAAAAATCGGCAAAGTTTTATAAAAACTATATAAAATCCTTAGAAATTTGAATAATTTTACAAAAATATCGCCAAACATTTATAGTTGGAATATGTAGGATTAGTAAGATTCGCCAAGGTTTCTATATTTTAAAATAAATTTTCATCCTTAAAATCATCCCTGTCCACGACATCCTCTCTTGGTGCCATGTTTTTCATAGAGGATAATCTCACTCTTTTTGCAGCTATGCTTCCCTGAACCCTAGAATCTTTGCATCACATCCTTCCCTTCCATGGATAAACCAATCAACTTGTGAATGTCTTCCACATGGATAGGGTAGGCCTGGTCCAACAACAAGGCACCATTGTGCACCCAGTTAATGAGAAATGTTTTGCACCAAGAGACTTCACCAGTAGTGTTGAAAACTAATAGGTCATGCAAATTCAATAAAGTAGTGTCTTGAAGGGGTATGATGGATGATTTCCACTCCCAATGAAATTCAATGGTCGATAGAGTTGAGAAATCTATGAATGTATGGATATCCATATGAGGGTATGTGATGCATTTTCTAGGTCAATGCCGAGCAACAAAGTTTTCTCGAACTTTCCATGGAGATCACCCAAAACTTCGACCTGTGGATCAATGAAATTTTCAAGAACTATGAATTTTGTAAGGACTTCCCTATCATAGGTGCAAACCATCCTGGCATACCTACATTGGTAAAAAACTAAAACTGGTGGACATAGGTGCAGGTATGGGCTCAAGAGTGCTTGAGGGGATCTAGGACTGGGTATGCAAATAACTGGATTAAAACATAATAACATTGAGTAGTAAGGAAAAGACAAGTTTATAGGAAACATGAAGGAGGTGACATGACTAATAGTCATTAAGAGATACAACGTGGATGTAACTCGACATTAACATCAAATATGACCATTGAACATGGAGAGATATAAGATGGGATTCGAGCAATAAAAAGAATAAGTGAGAACATGGTAATGGGACAACCGGTTAAACATGAAATTAATTAATGCACCAATAATTAGCCACAAAGTTACTAAAATGGTAATGAAGGTAATGAAGGGATGGCGACCAAAATGGTACCCACGACATGCGAACAAAGTGACAGTGACAGGGAAAAAATTTCAAATTTGGAAATTACTAAATGCGAAATGATGTGAATCAGACTTCCTTGACAAAAAAGGTGATATTTGGGATAGAAAAATGACAACGACACCTAGAATCTAGGAAAATTGACAGTTGTACATGTCACCATTTCATTGATGGAAAATGGAAATAACAAAACAATTGAAAATCCTACCTACGGTATTGACTCCCTATGATAAGAGTGTTGTGAAACTTAGCTTATTGAGAAGAAATGTAGGAATTCAGGTGCACACCATTCAAGCAACCTGGATGGAGAAAGACATCAAGTTGCACAAGTCTAATAGCTCCAAACTCACGAATTTCCTCGACTATAAAAGGTCCGAGCCAATGCATTTGTAGTTTCCCTAGATGCTTTTGATGGTTACTGTAATATAAAAAAGCTTGATCACTTTGCGCAAAAGACTTAGTATTAATATGCCTATCGTTCCAAGCCTTAATTTCCACAGTCTGATGAAAATCGACAAAAATCAAGCTTTGTCCTATGCCAACAAATCTGCAACCCATTCTGTAACTGATTCATCATCTATCATGTAAGTGACGTGCATGATATATAAAATGGGAGTGATGAAATCGACAGGGAAAACTGCTTCTCTACCATAAACAAATTGGAATAGAGTATACTTATGTAGTTTATTTGTATTAGCCTAATCCCATAATAGTACGAGGACTCTTTCATCCCAGTCATCTCTATTTGTGCAACATACCTTCGTTAATCCTCTCTCCAAAATCTTATTAAAGTCTTCGACTGTACCACTTTCTTGTGGATGATATGGGTTAATTTTGTGATGTTGAATTAAGAACTCATAATTGAGAGTGACTACTGTCTCGCCGATGAAATGCACACCTTGATCACTGGTCAAACTCCGAGGGAATCCAAATCGAGTGATGATGTTCTAAAAAATGAACCGAGTGACAATATCCGAAGAGAAATATCGAACAAGTTTTGATTCAATCCAGTGTGTGAGATAGTAAGTAGCAATGATGATATACCTAGATTTAGTGTGTTTGGCTGGTGGATTGATTGGTCCTATGAAGTCAACTACCCATTTCTCAAATGCTTGAAGAGCCTGAACATGATGTAAGGGAAACTCATCATTGCATGACGATTTACTGACTCTTTGAGAAACATCGCATTCCTTGAAATAATCCTTGGCATATTTGAAGATAGTTTACCACCATAATATTTCCTTTAATATCTTATAGGCAGTCACTTTCCCTCCAACATGTCCTCCCACAACTCCGCAGTGGAATTCCCATAAGATCATTGGCCTCTGATGATCAAGTACAGATCGTCAAAGGATGTTTTCCAATCCCAATTTATACAACTGGCCTACGATCAACTGATAATCGATAACATGGACCACCGGATGCCACCTTTGAGTTGTGGAATACCCTTCAAACATAGTACCAGTAGTGTGAAATAATGAAATATCCAAAAGGTAATTAGGGATATCCTCAATATTAAAAATATATGCATCTGGGAGATGGTCATCAACAACACCTACACTCTCACCCGATTCTAATTGAAATAAATGATTGGGGCCAAGATTCAATTTTGCTGGCTTAACAATGACTTCAAAGGAAAACTCTTGAAACAACAAAAACAACCATCTACAAATTCTTACTTATAACACATACTTGTTAACCATATATTTTAGAGTGGAATGATAAGTAAATAATTTGAAATGGCCTCCTGACAAATAATGTCTAAACTTTTTTAAAGCATAAACCATTTCCAAACCTTCCCTTTCAGTGGTAGTGTAGTTGAACTTAGCCTAAGAAAGATCCCTGCTAGAAAAGTAGATGGGATGATCCAGGTTTCCTTTACGAGGTTGTGCAAGGATTGCACCTAAAGAAATACCAGAAGCATCAATGTGTACATGAAATTTCACATTCCAATTCGGGTATCTAATAATAGTTGTAATACTCAATTTTTCTTTGAGGGTATCAAAGGATTGGTCACACTCAGGATTCCAAATGAAGGCTTCATATTTATTCAACAATTTCTCTAATGGGGAAGTTATGTTTGGATTATTTTTGATAAATATGTGGTAGTATCTAGTGTGGCCCAATGTTGAACACAATTGTTTATAATTCATACGAAGAGGCATATTTAGTATCATAACAACATTTGTAGGATCAACCAAAACTTCTTCCTTGCATACTATATGTCTTAGCATATTTCCAAAGGGTACACAAAAAATACTCTTCTTCAGGTTTAAAGAAATCTATAGCTACCTGCAACGATCAAACATCAACCTTAGTAAACCTATATTCTCCTTCAATAGGTTGTACACAATCGAATCATTCGTATATACTCTAAGGAACTTATGAACAGAGTCACAAAATGCAACAATAACTATTCAAGAGAACACAGTTAGGGCATTCTTTAGTCCAAAGGGAATAACATTATAAGGAAAATAACCCCATTCTATAGTGAAGGTAGTCTTTCTCTTATATTCTTCCACAATTATAACCTGATGATAGCCCGAGAATCCATTTGTAAAAGAATAAACTTCATTTCCCACCACTTGATCAAGAACTTCATCACTAAAGGGAGTAGGAAAAGGGTCATGTACACAAGCTGAGTTCAAAATCCTATAATTCACGTAGACTCTTATATCATCAGTACCCTTCTTTCTCTGTATCACAATAGGATTGATCCACTCGATCTCATCCATAGGGAAAATTATCTCAGATGCTAACATTCTATCAATCTCTTTCTTAATATTCTCCTTGACTCGTGGAATCAAACGATACGTTCTTTACTTGACAGGATTAACATCTAGTTTTAATTCGATCCTCATTTCTCCTAAATCTCTGTTAATCCCCTTCAGTTCTAAAAAATCATTAGGAAAGAGATCGTCTTACTCTTGCAAATGAGCTTGTATCTTTGTCATAGTTTTCTCATCCCAGTAGTCACCTATAGATGCGATCTTAGGATGCTTCTCACTCCTTATGTTTACTTTCCACAACTTCAAAGGTTTAGTATACAAAGTACTAACATCATCAGAGACAACGTCTTTATATATTATTTTTCCCGCAAATTCCTTAAATGTTAAATGTCTAAGTTCCTCTAGGTATTCAAAATCCTCTATATCTTTATCAACTTTAATACATGCCACATGTATTCTTGTGGGGGATGGATACAAACTATGGTGAAGCAGATTTTCATGAGAAAAACATACTGTGGGAGGATATTTAGGTTTATATTCATCAGGAAATAACATTTTCTTTATTTGTTGTAGTACTTGTCAATGTTTCATGGAAACCTACACAAGAGACCTAGCTAAATCACACAGAAACAAACTTATCAAGAAAAGGAAGAAATATACAATATGAAGAATGACAATCAATGTATATTATGATCTGTTCAATGAGTGAGTGATATTCACTCGTATAGGCAATGCCATCCTATAATCAAGAAAATCTAAGAAGCAATGAGATGCAGTGAGATTTTATTAGGAATGCATGCATAAAAGTGATGGTATAAAATTAGAAAGTCTAAAATATAACTAGTCAGGTAACTCCCACTGAACTAGTATGCTGAAAATAGAAATTTCTCCAACACCCCCCTTGAACATCACTATGGAGTAAAAAATGAGTCCCAGCTACTAGGCCATATTAGGTACTCATGTATAATGCAACTAATGAACAATGAATAAAAATGAGGAAATATGGAAAACCACGTGGGAACAACCCCCCCCCCCCTCAAAAGACAATGCATCGAAAGAAGAAAAGGCAGCTTCTAAGCAAGTGTATTCTTCACTGCAAGACGATCCCGCAAAGTCTAAAACTTTTTCCCAGTGAAGGTATCGGTGAATATGTTGGAAGTCTGTTCAGAGGAAGGACATAAATACAAATCAATGATCCTATCATGTACTAAATCTCTGATGAAATGCATGTGGAACTCAATGTGTTTGGTTCGATGTTGTTGTACTAGATCTCTGCAAAATTTCAGTGTAATCTGATTGTCACACCATATGATAGTCAGAAAATGAAATTGGATAGCAAGCTCAGTAAGGAAGTGTTGGAGCCAAAGTGTTTGAATGACACAGTTGACTACTCCTCTGTACTCGGACTCTGCGAAAGATAAAGCAATGACTGAGTGCTTCTTACTTGATCAACAAATTGGACCTAAACATAAACTGAGAGTGTACCCAGATGTGGAATTGAGATCTGTGATATCACCAACCCAATATGAATCTTTGAAGCCTATGAGATCTAATGCATAATCAACTGCATAGTGAATCCAATAACTCATGGTGCCCTGAACATATCTGAGGATGCGCTTGGAAGCCTTCCAGTGTAGATCATGGGTGTCCTGCATGTATCTGGAAACTGATCCTACTGCATATGAGATAGCTGGACAAGTGTGGGTGAGATACATAAGAATACCCACCAACTGTTGATACAAAGTGCTGTCCAGTAATGGTGTATCCCCACCATCCTCAATTTTGATCCCAGATAAGAAGGGTGTAGGTGTAGAATTACAGTCTGTCATGTGGAATCTATCTAGAAGATCCCTGACATACTAAGCCTAAGAAATTTTATGCCATAATCATCCTGACTAATCTCAAGACCAAGAAAGAAGTGTAGTGGACCCATGTCCATCATAGATAACCTATCATGCAAAATATCTTTGACCAAAGAAATGGATGAAGTAGAGCTACCAGTGATCAAAAGATCATCAACATAGAGTACTAAAATCATCACAGAGCTAGTAGTCCTCAGTATGTAAACATTGGAATCATATTTACATCTAACAAAATCATGTGAAAGAAATTAAGAATCCATCTTTGAATACCATGCTCTAGGTGCCTTCTTGAAGCCTTAGAGAGACTTCTTCAGTATGCATACTAAATATGAGTTATGAATGAACCTTTGTGGATGCTCCATGTATATCTCCTTTGAAAGGTCACCATGATGAAAATCATTATTCACATCCATCTAGTGAACTTCCCATCCTTTGGATGCTGTAATGGCTAGAGCCAAGCAAATGGAGTCCATATTTTCTACAGGAGAAAAGGTATCATCATAATCTATCCCATGAATTTGCTGAAATCCTTTTGCAACTAATATGGCCTTGTACCTGATCACCTGACTATTTGCTGCTCTCTTGGTCCTATAGACCCATTTTCATATGACAAGTTTCCTCCCTGGTGGAAGTGGAACCAGATCCCAAGTCTGATTCTCTAGGAGAGAGTCATGCTCCTCCTGCATGGCTGCTTCCCATAGTGGATTTCCAACAACCTCACTGTAGGTATGTGGATCGAAAGGTTTAACCATATAACAATGCATGGACATCATTGGTTTAGAAGATGAAAGTACATGAGAAGGATCCACATGCTGAGATTGAGTCCTCCTCGAATCCAATGGATCCCCTGCAAGGTTTCCTGCTTCCTAAAGTGTGGATTGTGCCCACTTGGGAATTTTCTGAAGCTATGACACTAGCTCCTCATTTTTCTTTACTACCTTCTCATCTGCATGTACATAATCCTATGAATTTGTTTTTGAATATGTAGCATTTGAGTGTGTGGTATCATCATCTATGATGTCTAGAACTGATGGAAGCATAAGAGTCTCTGCATATTTCACTGAAGGGGAATGAAAAGGACTCTTCTCAAACTGAACACTATACTCAATGATAATCTGTTCTGTAGAGGGATGAATCAATTTGTACCGCTTCACATCATATGGATATCCCACAAGGATGCAAGGTGTGCTATGTGGATCTAAGGATTTCCTCTTTTTCAGAAGGAATATGGGCCCATGCTCTAGACCCAAAGATGCAAAAGTGTGTGACATCTGGTTTTTCACCTCTCCAAGCCTCAAAAGGTGTCCTATCCTCAACAGATCTGTGAGGTTCTCTGTTCTGTATGTAAGAAGAACAATTAAGTGCTTCATCCCAAATATTGGAAGGAAGTGATCTTTCATGCAACATGCAATTGGTGATCTCCTTGAAAGACATGTTCTTCCTTTTAGCAACTCCATTCAGCCATGGAGTGTATGGAATTGTGTGCTGCAATTGGATACTAGCTTCATGAAAAACATTTTGATCATCTTTGTTGATATACTTCCCCCCATTATCTATATGAAGGATATTGATTTTCTTCCTATTTTGTGTCTCTACTATATCTTTGAAGTATTTGAGATGCTCAAAAACTTCAGACTTTTGCTTGAGAAAATAAATCCAAGTATAGAGTGAGTAATAATCAATAAATGTAAGAACATACCTTGCTTTGCTGATGGAAGGATGTGGAAATGGACCCATGAGATCACTGTGAACAATATCCAAGGAAGAGGAGGCTTTCCTTGCCTTCCCCTTTTCAATCTTCTCTTCATGATGCTTCCCAAGAATGCATCCTTCGCAAACCCCTTCATAAAAGTGAATGTTTGGCAAGCCATTGACCATTCCTTTCTTGGAAACTCACTGCATGTACCTAAAGTTTAAATGACCAAATCTCTCATTCCATACTCTAGTACTATCATTAGCATGTGTAAGTAACAAAGAGGAGTCATAGTCAGTAAACTTAGTGAGCTTATACAACCGTGATTTGTGATCTACTTCACCAACTGCAATAATGGAACTGTCATGCATGTTAAGTACAATAAGTGAATCTGATGTAAATTCAACCCTTTTACCTATTTGAGTGATCTGATAAACTAAGAGTAGATATATAGAAATATTTGGAACATGTAAAACATTCTCAAAACTTCCACTAGGGAGTTCCACTCTTCCCTCTCCTGCAACTGCTATTGGAGTATCATCCCCCATGAGAATAGGAGGTCCAGAGCATGAACTCAAAGAAGAAAAAAATTCCTCTTTAGGTGACATATGATGTGATGTGCCAGAATATATAATCCATGAATCAGATGAGGAATTAATTGCAACCAGAGCATGATGATTACCTTTCTTAGGCACATGGTCTTCTTCCTTCTTCTTCTTAGCTCCTTCAGGAATGAAGTCTCCAAGGTTATTCTTCTGAAGTACCTGTGTCATAAGATCGATCTGCTTCTTCATGCATGTGGATTATTCATGATTTTGTTTATTGAAACATGTGCACCACTTTCCCTTCTTCTTCTTCCCTTTGGAATTTGAAGAATCTTTGGAACCTGGAGAATCCTTGAAGGGTTTGGAATATCCGTCCTTCTTTGAATCTGTATGTAGTAACTCCTTTCGTTTCTGCTTCGATTTTTGATTGGATGACCATTTTCCATCATGCATGGTGAGTGCATGTTCTTTGGGATCTTTCATGAGGCCCATCTGTATGATTTTTGTCTGCTCTTGTGTGAGAGACTCAATGAACTGAGCCATCGTAGGCATTTTCCAATTTGATCCCAAAAGACATTTTCCAGAATGGAAATTGAAGACATATACAACATATTCTGGTCCTAGCTTGGCCAAGATTGTTAGAATAAGTTTTTTCTCTTTTGTAGACTTGTCAATACCACATTCACCCAAGCTCAATATCAACATTTAAATTTAGTAAATAAATACTATATTTTATCAAAACTTTTAGGGTCTAAGGTATTCAACTCTACCTCAAGCATATGACCTCGCATCTCATCTTTCTTTCCAAAGAGTCCTTCCAAGGTGGTCCAGATATTGTTTAGAGTCTTGAAAGTGGCAACATGAAACCATAAATCAATGGATATTAACTCAAGAAGTAGTCCTGTGGCCTCATTCTTACGGTTCACTCATCTGGTCTTCTTAAGCGCTGATGTAGGTTCTATTTCTGTTGCCATCATCAAATTATATAGTCCTTTTCTTTTGAGTTGGAATGTAGCCTTTGAATTCCATTCAAAATAGTTGTATGGTGTGAGTCTTATCACYAGAATTTATTGAAGAATTTACATCGTCTCCATCCCTTCTATTGATTCTGAAAATATCCTGAAATCCMAGATCGTGGATTCTGAGATATGATAGACGGTTCTAAGGAAGTTATAGATATGAAAAAACATATATATCTCCTACAATATGATGTGKGTTTTGGATATTTTTGGTGAGCAYGAGGATCCCTATGTCATACGTCTCTAGTCAAAATTTCAGCCCGACCCAGATMATGGATTTCAAGATATGGTTGTTTTACTACAAAAAACCAATTTTCTAGAGTGTCTGACCTTGAAAATGGGTAGAATGAATCGTTGCACCCTAATGAAGGATACTGTGTGACTATGYAATATTCAATATGCTCCATTGGATYAGATGACCCTTCATATGGTTCTAGAGTTACAATTTGACTCTTCAGCTTCTTATCCTTACTAGACTGGTTGACTTGTGATGGAGGAATGAAATAGTATTGAATGGTGATCTTGACCTCATCCAAAGAAGAAAAATTCTATTTATGAGTGGTCCACCATATGGACAGGGAATAATTCAGTGCCACGTAAAGTGCTGAAACTCTTTGGTCTGTAGAAACTCTTTACTCCATGTCAACAAGGAAACTATGTATATTCGAGGTGCCATTGTATGTTGGGTAATTACCTATCTCAGATCCAATCCATCTTATTGACTTGACAATTGTGCATCTCCTCGAGAAATTTTCATACTTTCCCTGTTTCCAATTGTCCCAAGCAGCTTCAAAGTATTCTCCCACATACTGAATGCTTCACCAACTTATGGATCCATTTGCAGTGGGATTAATGTAATCTGTTCAGTTTGCTACAATCATAGTGTACAGTTGATCTAGAGAATCCTGTTCCATATTCTCATATGCTTGGTTAGTATACCATGGACCTTGTTAAATGTCTAGAGCTTGAGTGAATTTCATGCCATCAGATTCAAATTTCATAATTTATTTATTAATATCTATTATAGCATAGTTCTCGTAGGCTCAGTTGATACCTAATAGAGTTGTGTACAGATTGGCATTTCATCTTCTGGGGTTAGGATTTTGGATTTTATTTATGTTAAAAATGCCTCTAGAGTCTCATTCTAAACATCATCATATTATCGCAAATGAGCATATCCATCACATCTCTTCTCAGAGATAAGATGCTACCATTCTAGCGAGTCATTCACTCTCTAATTTTATAGTTTTGGTACATTCTCTCATTAATAAAAATTGTGCATTACTATATATCTGTGTTTATTGCAACATTACTATGTATCTCGCAATATCTCTATATATTTCATTGATATATATCTTCCTTCATTTTGTTCTAAAAAATAATACGGATCAATGGTATCAAAGTAGGCTGCTTGTTGTCATTTCTTAGTGCATGTCCCCGACGAGGATAGGGTACAAAGAATTGGGTATTGATATAGTTTCTCATGAGGACAACCACTCTGGTTAGCCCAAGCGGCCTCCCATGGCGGAAGAAAAGAGAGATGCGGGAGAAGAAGATTCCATCAATTTGTTTTTCGTGGAAGCCCTCACGCAACATAGGAATGAGATGTTGGAGAATTTCTCCCAAATCCTTCAAAGATTTCCAACAATAACAGGCACGTCTTTGTCAAGAAATCACTTTGGAGATGCTACTCCATTCAAGGTACAATTTAATTTTGATATTCCCATATTTGAAGGCCAGATCGATGCAGATGCTTTGGAAAAATGGTTAAATTTTCCAGAAGGTTATTTCTCTATTCACAATTTTTTCCACGGAGAAAAGATCACCTTTGTGCTCCTTAAGGCTTTCCCCCATGTCAAACATTGGTGGGAAACTTACTGGGAGAAACTTTCCATCGATAAGTATGGAATATTTGGGGTCGAGCCCACTTGGGATTTTTTTATGGATGCAGCCAAGGAACAATATTAATCTATGGGAAACTATGATGACTAGTACATGAGATGGACCATGTTGCATAAAAAGTGGGACCAAACGGTGCCAGAGTTCACAAACACCTTCCATACCTTGCACACCAATCTGGGTATCAAAGACTCTGAGTGAAATTTGGTTCTGAAATACCACATGGCTCTACACAGGTACATCCAAACCGAAATGGAGTTTCTGGACATCTCATCACTCAAAGCTACTTATAGATATGCTGTCAAAATCGAGCAAAAATTTAAGAAAAAGAACAAGCAGGAATTTGGGTCTGTGAATCCGCAACAACCAAAGTATGGTAAAGGAATCCCTAACTCACAGAAAAATCAAGACAACCTTCCAAGCCATGAGAAAAAAAGGGTAATGGAAATATGAAGGACACTGGAACAAGCTCCCTGAGTTTGTGCCACAATTCTATATGGATAGAAAAGGTAGAAATTCATCATGGGTTCCAATTTTAGAGCCAAAGCAGTGGATTTTAGGATTGTATTGTATAACACAAGTGTCATGAACCTACTATAAATTCCACACTTTGGGAGGGGAAAGGATGTTAATACCTGTGTGAAACAACTATTGGCTTTGGTGCATGGGGGAGTTTTATGGATGGACAAGCCGATATTGATAGATGTAGATTTAATTGCAAAGATTAAAGGAAATCCTGAACAACATTTAGATGACAAGAAAAAGGAGAAATATCTGTGAGAGGAGATGAATAAGAAATATATCACTGAAAAAGGATCTAGGGGGTTGATAATTAATGAAAGAAACGATGATGGAATATAAAATTATAAGGGAATTTCACAAGGAAGAAGCACCTACAGGAGTTATAGTAGCAGTCATGCAATGTGCGAAGGGGACTCTACTCAGTTGGACCCCATATTTATTGAATTTGTCTTTGGATGACTGCAAGGATGCACAAGATCCATGAACAAAGTTCCATTATGCATGGTTGATAATACTGATATATTTGGTGGGTTGGGGAGAACCCAAATACAACTTCTTTTACCCAAGTCCATGAAAGTGTTGCGTATCTAAGTACACAACATTCTGGCAAACTTAAGACGTAAAATAAAGGAAGGAAAACTCCAACATATTTTCTATGTATTATGACAAGATGCAGGAAAAGATGGATGAAACATGGAGGATACCACTAGAAGTGGTGGAAGAGCATCAAAGCATAGAAAACTTTAAGGCTTCTAGAAACAATATGTGGATCTAGGCCAAAAGGGATCCCAATAAAGAATGGTTACAACTAAGATAATATGTGATAGCAGAAGAAGTACAATAGACCATGAAAGACTAGCCTGAAGAATGGAGGGTACCAATAGCTTCCAAGAAGGGATCAAAAGGTAAGCAACAAGTAGAATCTAGCACTTCAAAAAAGTCAAACATTCTAGAAACAAATACAATAGAGGAAACAGATTGGTCCAAGGAACTATGGGGAGTGAAATAGTTAGAAATCCAAGGCAAAAGAAACTTATCCCCAAACCTTCAACGCAGGATAAGGACCATGCAGAAGTAAAAAATGGAGCAGTACAAAAGGATAACAATGTTTCTATGCATGAGGAACTAGAAGGAGGATATCTACCGTACATGAATGTCCAGGTACATCAATGTAGATAGAGAAAATGACAATGAATAGGACAATATTACAGTCAGGAGGTCATTGCAATAAGATGAAGGTGCATAAGTGCATTCCAAAATTCACATTGATAGAAGATGATGCATAGCTGGTTGCAGAGAGAGTACATGACTGCACATCAAAGGTGTGGGATGATGAAGAAAAGAAAAGGGATGAGATAATGAATAAGTTGAATGAGGTTAAGGACACACTGGAACAACTACAATTAACTACAGTGCAACAGAAACAACATGCGCCACAATAATAGACTTCTTAGGAAAATACAGTTCCAATAGAAGAATTAGTCCATATTATAACGTTGGGGAATGAAAATTTTCCTATTACTTAGGACACGTTGCATATTTATGAGGAAAAAATACAAAAGAAGTTGAAGTAAATAGATCACTTGGACTTGGCACTGCCCAAGGTCCCAACGAAGGCGTTGTATAAAATTCAAGTCAGTGTCGCACATGAGATTCAATCGAGGGCCCGAGCATATGTGAAAAATTTACAATTTATTAAGCAAGTAAGTGACCCACTGAAGATAAAAATCAACCAGGTGCATGTGGAGAGGGGTGAAGTGAAGTAGTGCACTGGCCAGATAGAGAAACAGGTGGAAGAAGTATTCAAAATTATTCCTAATAGCGCAAAAGGAGGAAATATACCAACATAGGAGAAGATTGAAAATATAACACAGACTATGGAGGATTATAGGAATCATAATATGGAGTTGAATGAAATACTAACACCCAACATGACACCAAAGGTAAGAATGCAGGGGGAGCAGGAGGTGACAAGACATAAAGAGAGTATTTCATAGATGATTCATAAAATCACAAAGCTATATGATAGAAGTAGACAGTTGTGGATAGATATGGAAGAGGATGATAAACTACATGAGTTAGAACAAAATAAAGAAAGGGTAAATACTGTAGTGCAGGAACTCAAGCAGAGGAAAAAATCAATGAACATATCAGATAGGATGAAGAGTGCATAGGAATTGAAGAACTTACTGACAGAGCTAAAGAGAATAGAGGAAGAAAAGAAGGAAAGGGAGGCGTAGTTGGAGCCATTGAAAGAAATCATAGAGAAAATTTCGATGGATATTGATGCTACCAAGGGGCAGATAGAAAAAATCAGCTTGGAGACTAAAGATTTGCTAAAGGATCATATCACTGTGTAGACTATGGAGTCTGTAGCAAAGAAGAGTGCACATATAAACACTCGAATTGAAGATATTGCAGGTAAATTCCACGCACTGGAGAAGTCATTTCAGGATGAAAACAATGTCTGAGTGGCTCGGGATGAGCCACATGTGAGTTTTTGGGGCTTGTTGTCGCAATATATTTTTGGAAAAAACACAACAATCAAGGAACATAGTTAGAAAAGTGACCATAAAAGGAGAGCACAACGGATAACAAGGAAAAATAGTGCGAGGAAGCATAAGAGTCAAAGGAAGGAAGGAGTAAATAGTTGGATCAAGGACCGACCACATGCAGGAAGTTAGAATGCGGACAAACCTATTCCACTTAGGGGAACCCCAATATCAAAATGTCAACGTGGAGCACAAATCCAATATAGATAAGTTACACAATAACTCCTTAAAGAATAGGGGAACCCTCTCCAAATAAACCAATACCATTCATACTTCACAATTCCCCATGTCAATAATGAATACATGTTCTCTTATATATACCTATTCACACTTTCACATGAGGCCCCTTTATCACTAGGGGCCTCATAAACCCCCTCCAAATAAATCAATACCATTCATACTTCACAATTCCCCATGTCAATAATGAATACATGTTCTCTTATATATACCTATTCACACTTTCACATGAGGCCCCTTTATCACTAGGCCGACCCTATTACATATGTATTTAAATATTACATGTACATTTAGGACCATATATGCCCCCCCCCCTGGGGTCATATCATATACATTTAGCCATATATATGCCCCCCTTAGGTCATAACATAGTACCCTCCTTCAAAAATATTTGTCCTCAAAGCTTTGCATTTAAAGGCTTCACATGTGATAAAACCAAGTAATATGATTTTTTTATGCTCCTTTTGTTGGAAGATTGATTATTGTGATGTCAACCCTAGTCATGGGTTTTGTACCGCAAGATTGATAAAGGTATTTGGACATGAGGTAAAATGCACATGCATATACAACACCCATGAATTGATAGTATACATCATGCTGTTTCCGGTGGTATGTGGCATGTCACATGGATCCTCATGGTTGAGGAGAAATGGATTTTTGAATATGA
>JZKD02S1360592.1:157658-173153 GCA_000966675.3 Picea glauca
ATAATAATAGATCTGGTGAATGTTGAAGTAAAAAACATTCCTAACATCCCCAAATAAACATCCCTTCCAAGTCTGCAAACATATAGGTGATGCAACCACCCATAAATCCATCTCGGGTGAGACTTCATTGTGCACTCTTTGTGCAATGTTGCCTTCTGGTCTCTAGAAGGTCCTATGGTTTGTAGGGATTTGTTGGAAACCTAGACAAGAACCCGGGTCAGCCCAAACATTCCAACAACCACCAGAAAATACACACTGTGGACCCATGAAATGAAATTCAATACCATGACCACGCAAGAATAAACGGTGGATCCATGTCAACAATGAGATCATATCCAGGAGACCCACAGATGAGGAGGATGGACCCCAAGGTACCTAGTACAATATAGTGAGTGTGAATAAATGATATGATGTCAAACACTTGTAGAATCAATCGATCAAAAGTCAATTATGTAGACCCACTTTTGATCACGAGGAGGCTTTCCACTAATGACTGCAAGCTCCAAGGTACTAACTGGTTTCTATATCCCTCTCCTAGATAATGTGTTAAAATTGATAGGAAGAGATCTGTTGAAGGAGGGCCTTAATTGAAATGAAACATACATTGAGAGATGATGTGAAGAGAGAGTATCAAAAGGTAAAACTAACACAAGGATGGAAGAATTGGAAATTCAACAAACAACAAATGGCTGACTCAGGCTTAAAATTCCCTTGAACATATAGCACAACACAATGGTGACTTGGCAGCAAGACAAAAGAGCTAGACGAATATAGTGAAAAAATGTAGGAAGCATTGAAGCACTGTCCATGATGACTGGAAGAGTAACCATCCAGAGGAGTATCTTTGACTCATATTACTGGGTCAAATTGTAGGAAAGATAAAACCCAACTATATGATGAGGACTCAAACAAGTGTCATGTTCAAAGGTGACTTGACTGATGTTTCCATTTTGAGAATAGAGCAATGGTGAAAAACACCCCTCCTTTTTTGATTTTTTCTGCACTTTTTTGTTTCCTTCATGGTTTAACGAGCACAAAAGAATGACACAAGTATGCTCGGTATGTGCCTTTTTCGTGTTATTTTATGATTTTGAAAAAGGGATACAAGTATACTCAATAGTATCTTTTTCACGCCCTTTTACGAGTCCGAAAAAAAGATAAAAGTATACTCATCCGGAGAGAATGAGAAACTTAACAACATGCTCCTATGTTCCAAGTGCATGGAACTTACCTAAGCAAGATGAATGCAAATGGTATAGGAAAGTGAGGTCCACTCTTAGAAATTTTTCTCTCCATGGGTAAATGGATGCAAAATGGAGGCCAAATAATGCAAGAATCATATGGTCAAAGGATATTTC
This sequence comes from Picea glauca, assembly GCA_000966675.3. Lineage (NCBI taxonomy): Eukaryota > Viridiplantae > Streptophyta > Pinopsida > Pinales > Pinaceae > Picea > Picea glauca. The sequence continues at coordinate 159,017 of JZKD02S1360592.1, forward strand.
AATAGAGGTAAGCAAGATTTGGAAAAATAACCACGCAACAACGAGAAGCATGACATAATCAACAAATGCATAGGCGACCATTAATAAATAGTAAAATGTTTTCGAGAACCCCTAAGGATATGGCCAGAATATAGATGAAGAGAGAAGAAAGAGGCTCAATCATCAAGTCATGGTGGGGCTAAAGGAGGGCTCATGGGCCTACGTGAAATCACATTATGGGCACCGAATGGAAATACAGGTGCTAACTATGGCACCCATGAAGGGTAGGTTTTGGAGAAAAAATTGAGACCAAGGTTCACGAAGGTTTCCAACAAAAGATATCGCTGTAATATAGGAGCGTTGGGATATTCAAGCTTTCGCAAGGGACATAGGTCTTACCCGAAGCACAACCGAGACATGTGTGGTGAAGTGAGTCAAGGAGAATGCATCATTAGATTCAAAATTACCATGTTCACATTCATAAATCAATATTAAAATACATTCATAGACAATGACTGAACGCTAAATACACATGATAGAAGTAACTTTGTAGCATAGAAACCAAAGATTCATACACAATATATTAAAATTTTAGGGCACAAATAATCCTTTATATTATCAATGCCTCAAAACTATCATACAAAAATTACATATTTCATACAATATCTTATGCAACATAATCTATTCCCAGGTACCCATTACAGATTCTACCCTATTACGCAAGCACAATAACACCCACAAGACCCCTTACAATAATGTCATGATAGTCATAACTTGATCCCAACCCACCCAACAACAAAAATAGAGTAACTCTTCTGCATTCTCCTTCATTAAATCTTGAATTCTATCTTATGAACCAATCATACAACCCATCAACCTTGTACCTTGTTGCACTTCCTTCCTGTTTATACCTTTTCCCTGACCGCTTCTTGGACTTCTTGTTCCACTACTTTTCTAACCTTTTTCCATTGGCATTTGGTGATTTTTCCTCTTTTCTAATTACTTGTCCAACTTGTGCATGGTTCTCTTTGTTGTCTCCACTACTGTTGTTCTCTTTGTTGTCTCCACTAGCTCTTCTAGATGATTTCCACTATTATCCCTTTTTTAGCTGGTCATGCAATGCTTTCCTCAAAAAAATTTCCTTTCAAAAAATGGACATTTATAAAAAAAGGAGGACCCAACAAGCCTCAACCACAACCTTTGACTCACCTTGATTCAACCTTTTGATTCCCTCCCTTGGCCTTTTGAAAATAGAGGGACTAACTTGAGCATAATTGTGAGGGACTGCTGGAATAAATTGTCATAGTGCTCCACAATATCCTGCCATTTTCTATCTAAAATCGAGGCTCCCACAACAAACTCTCATGCTATTATCACATTGGGATCCTTAGGCTTGGTAGACAGTAATGTAGTCCATTTAGTGTTTGCAACTGAATTGAGCTGTTTCATATGGTCATACTTATCTTGCATCACAATTAGAAAGTATCTGATATCTTTCTTAGATTCCTGAGTAGACTCATCTAGAGCATCCAGTATTTCATCCACAACTTAGATCTCTGCAAATTTTGTTTAGTTCTCAACCGAGTCAGTGATGGCTTGGGATTCTGTGTTCATCTAGTTGAGCTAGGCATGAAACTCTTCAACTGGCTTAATTCGATGTTCCAACAAGCTGACCCAGTCATTAACCATGCCAAAGAGTTGGAAAGATTCATCTGTACAGTCATGAATAGAGGAATGGATGATATTACCCTCTGTGACTTCTTGTGTGACCTTTTGCATCATCTCCTGGTGCTTCTCCTTTTCCTTCAACTTGATTACATCCATCTCTTTTTGAAGGTTTTCAGTCCTCACAACCAATTGTGACCAGGCGTCAGAGATGAGCTCAAGTCTTTGAGGAGGCACAACTGAGGAGATATCCTCAGAGAGCTCAAGAGAAACCTGTCTGAAGGTAGGCCAGACTTGGAGAAACTTATCAAAAATAATTTCAATATTATAATCAACATGTGTTTGCAGCTCTTGTTCATGATATGAAGTGGATACAATGATGGCTTGGTGCAACTATTGTGACTTCTATGTAAGCTCTTTTTTCATTTGTTCTACAGTGAGAAGTCTATGCTTAAGTTGATATTTGGATGCTCGCATAAGAGTCATGAGCTACGGTGTAGAACAATCCAAAAGATCTCCACTGGTGAGGGACATATCCAAGGGAAACTTTGAATCCATTAGTTGCCCACTAGCGAAAATTTGCTCAGACATACTAAGGGTGCCAACAACATCAAGACTAGGTGAAGTAGTTCCAAGGTTGCAGGAGAGCCTATCCTGGACCTCTAGAGGAAGTTTCCCAATGACATCTTATAACAATGGCTCAATATGTTCCTTGACTGAATTGGTGTTATGTAGAAAATGGGTGTCCTCCTGGGTGTCCATCACGTCAATGCGAGGATTTGGACCCATATTCTATGACACCTTAGGTACCTTAGCTGGTTCAGGATTAGGGTTGTTCTCAGGTGGGGTGTCAAATGAGACATGGACTCGTGAACCATTGGTGTAGGTGGATGGACTGGGGATTGTGGTTCATGTAGCCATCAAGAAAGCAGAAATGGACACAAGTTTAGTAGTGTCGATATGAGTGTGGTGAGGGGAGGATGGAGTGGAGGATGGGGCATCCACAAATGAACTAGGAAGTTGATGGGTGAGCTCCTCTACTATGGGAAAGGGATGGGTCTTGACTGGTGGGTCATCAATAATAGTGATTATGGGAACGAAAGAGGGAATGGGGGTGGTGGTGCGAGCTGGTTGCGGAAGGGAAACAATGGGAGTATCATCAATGACAATGGTGGCATTAGTGGATATGGACAGAGAGATGAAGCGTATTTTCTTATGTGGAAAAGTAGTAGAAAATGCCTCACAGATATGCTTACTAGAAATAGTGGAATTATCAGGAATTGAAGGGAATAGGAGTGAAACTGACTTCGGTAGTGTCTCCTCTTCTTCTTCTTCCTCATCATATTCTGACACTATAAACATCCACTCTCTCTTTGATGTAGTCATGCTTAGGCTTGAACCCCTGGTATTTACTGGAACCAACCATTGTGACATTGCAAGCATCACATATGAGATTCTTGATCTCTTATGTTCTTTAGTGACCCCAGGCCAGACAATGACCTCCTTGTCTAGAATTTTCTCATCCAAATAAAAAATTAAAGGAGGGTTGTGAAAAATTAACAGGGCCACACATAAAGGAATTGCAAAAGTAAAGACTTGGTTCATGTCGAACCAAATGTTGTGGTTGTGTCGATTGAGTAGCACTTGCGAAATCCTTATTCCTTGTGTAGATGAAATGAGGTCGTTATGCCACTATAGAAAGGCAAGGTCATGGTCTTTGGAGTGAGTAGTAGCAGTGTGATTGTTCTAGGGGTTGAAGATCTTATAAATACGACTATAGGGAGAGTGAGAAAGGCTTCGAATCTGAGGCAGATGCCACTTACACAAAGCGAATGCAAGTATTTATTCATGACCTTACCTGCAATTACATAGCAAGAAAAAAGAACCTACTCATTTTTTATTTGGTCAATGAGTGCTCCACGACTTCCTCTCCCAGTGCCATATTTTTCGTAGAGGTTAATGTCACCCTTTTTGCTACCATGCTTCCCTGAACCCTGGAAGCCTTGCGTCATGTCCTTCCCTTCCATGGATAAACCATTCAAATTGTGAATGTATTCCACATGGATAGAGTAGGCCTGGTCCAACCATAAGGCACCATTGTGCACCCAGTTAATGATACAATTTGTGCACCAAGAGACTTCACCAGTAGTTTCGAACACCAATAGGTCATGCAAATTCAACAAAGTAGTGTCTCAAAGGGGTATGAAGGATGATTTCCACCCCCACTAAAATTAAATGGTTGATAGAGCCAGGCAATCCATGAATGTATGGATAGCCATATGAGGGTATGTGATGCATCTACGAGATCAATGTTGAGAAATAGAGTTTTCTCGACCTTTCCATGGAGATCACCTAGAAATTCGATCTGTGGATCAATGAACTCCTCAAGAACAACTAATTTTGGAAGGACTCCCCTATCGGACATGCAAACCATCATGGCAGACCTGCATTGGTAAAAAAGTAAAATTGGTGGGAAAAGGTGTGTGCCCGGGCTCAAGAGTGCTCGAGGGGATCCAGACTTGGTATGCAAATAACTGGAGTAAAACAAAATAATGTTTAGTAGTTAGGAAAAGATGAATTTATAGGAAACATGAAGGAGGTGACATGACTAATAGTCATTAAGAGATACAATGTGGATGTAACTCGACATTAACATCATATATGACCATTGAACATGGATATATCTAAGAGGGGATTCAGGCAATAAATAACATACGTGAGAATGCAGTAATGGGACAACTGGTTAAACATGAAATTAATTAATGCACTAGGAATTATCTGCAAAGGAACTGACAGTTGGTGGACTTAAATGATGCAGACTAGTAATGAAGGGATGCCGACCAAAATGGTACCAACGACATGTAATGAACAAAATGACAGTGACAGGGCACAAATTTCAAATTTGGAAATTACTAAATGCAAAATGATGTGACTCAGACTTCCTCAACAACAAAGGTGATATTCAGTCTAGAAAAAATGACAATGACAACTAGACTCTAGGACAAGTGAAAATTTTACACATCACCATTTTATTGATGGAAAAGGGAAATAAAAAAAAATTTAAAATCCTACCTACGATATTGACTTCGGGTGATAAGAGCGTTGTGAAACTTAGCTTATTGAGCAGAAATTTAGGAATTTAGGCGTGTTCCATTCACGCAACATGGATGGAGAATTCCATCGAGTTGTGAAAGTCTAATAGCTCCAGACTCACAAATTTCCTCAACTATAAAAGGTCTGAGCCAATTCATTTGTAGTTTCCCTAGATGCTTTTGATGCTTACTATCATATAAAAAAACTTGATCACTTTGCAAAAAATATTTAGTCTTAATATGCCTATCATTCCAAGCCTTCTACCTAGACTTAATTTCCACAGTTTGATGAAAATCGACAAAAATCGGGCTTTGTCCAATGCCAACAACTATGCAACCCATTCTGTAACTGATTCTTCATCTGTCATGTAAGTGATGTGCATGATATATAAAATTGGAGCGATGAACTCGGCAGGGACAACTGCTTCTCTACCATAAATAAGTTGGAATAGAGTATACTTATGCAATTTATTTTTAGTATCCCTATAATCCCATAATACTATGAGGACTCTTTCATTCCAGTAATCTCTATTTGTGCACCATACCTTAGTTAATCGTCGCTCCAAAATCTTATTAAAGGCTTCAAATGTACCATTTTCCTGTGGATGATATGGGTTAATTTTGTGATGTTGAATTAAGAACTCACAACTGAGAGTGACTACAGTATCACTGCTGAAATGCACACCCTAATCACTGGTCAAAATCCATGGGAATCCAAATCGAGTGATTATGTTCTAAAAAATGAATCGAGCGACAATATCTGAAGAGAAATATCGAACGGGTTCTGCTTCAATCCAGTGTGTGAGATAGTTGGTAGCAATGATGATATACCTAGATTTGGTGTGTTTGGATGGTGGATATATTGGTCCTATGAAGTCAACTTCCCATTTCTCAAATGCTTGAATATCCTGAACATGATGTAAGGGAAACTCATCTTTGCACGACGGTTTACCTACTCTTTGAAAAACATTGCATGCCTTGAAATAATCCTTGGCATATTTGAAGATAGTCGACCACTATAATATTTCCTTTAATATATTCTAGGCAGTCACTTTCCCTCCAACATGTCCTCCCACAAATCCGCAGTGGCATTCCCACAATATCGTTGGCCTATGATGATCAAGTACACATCGTCAAAGGGTGTCTTCCAATCCCAATTTATACAATTTGCCTACAATCAATTGATAATTGGCAACATGGACCACTAGATGCCACTTTTGAGTTGTTGAATACCCTTCACACATAACACTAGTAGTGCAAAGTAATGCAATATCCAAAAGGTAATTAGGGATAGAATTAATCTTAAAAAGATATGCATTTGGGAGCTGTTCATAAATAACTCCTCCACTCTCACCTGATTCTAATTGAGATAAATGATTGGGGCCAACATTCAATTTTGTTGGCTTGACAATGACTTCAAAGGAAAACTGTTGAAACAATAACAACAACCATCTACAAATTCTTACTTATAACACAGACTTGTTAACCATATATTTTAGAGTGGAATGATCAATAAATAATTTAAAATGGCCTCCTAAAAAATAATGTCTAAACATTTTTAAAGCATAAACCATTTCCAAACCTTCCCTTTCACTGGTAGTGTAGTTGCACTCAACCTGAGAAATATTCCTTCTAGAAATGTAGATGGGATGATCCAGGTTTCCTTCACTAGGTTGCGCAAGGATTGAACCCAAAGCAATACCAAAAGCCTCAACGTACACATTAAATTCCACATTACAATTCAAGTATATAATAATAGGAGTAGTACTCAATTTTTCTTTGAGGGTATCAAAGTCTTGGTCACACTCGGTATTCCTACTGAAGGCTTCATATTTCTTCAAAAATTTCTCCAATGGGAAAGTTATGTTTGGATTATATCTGATAAATTTGTGCTAGGATCTAGTGTGGCCCAATGTTGAATGCAACTGTTTATAATTTGTAGGAAGAGGAATATTAAACATCAAAACAACATTTGTAGGATCAACCAAAACTTCTTCCTTCCATACTATATGTCCTAGAATATTTCCAAAGGGTACACAAAAAATACACTTCTTTAGGTTTAAAGAAATCTATAGCTTCCTGTAACGATCAAACATCAACCTTAGTAAACCTCTATGATCCTTCAATAGGTTGTACACGGTCCAATCATTCGTATATACTTCAAGGAACTTATAAATAGAGTCACATAATGCAACAATAACTATTCGAGAGAACAAAATTAGGGCATTGTTTAGTCCAAAGGGAATAACATTATAAGTAAAAGAACCCCATTCTATAGTGAAGGTAGTCTTTCTCTTTTATTCTTCCACAATTATAACCTGATGATAGCATGATAATCCATCTATAAAAGAATAAGCTTCATTTCCCACCACTTGATCAAGAACTTCATTACTAAAGGGAGTAGGAAAAGGGTCATGTACACAAGATGATTTCAAACTCCTATAATCCACATAGACTCTTATATCATCAATACCCTTCTTTCTTTGTATCACAATAGGATTGATCCACTCGACCTCATCCATAGGGAAAATTAGCCCATATGCTAACATTCTATCAATCTATTTCTTAATATTCTCCTTGACTTGTGGATTCAAATGGTATGTTTTGTACTTGATAGGATTAGCATCCAATTTTAATTCGATCCTCATTTCTCCTAAATCTATGTTAATCCCCTTAAGTTCTGAAAAATCATTAGGAAAGAGATCCTCGTACTCTCGCAACCGAGCCTGTATCTTTGTCATAGTTTTCTCATCCCAATAGTCACCTATAGATGCCATCTTAGGATGCTCCTCGCTCTCTATGTTTACTTTCCACAAATTCATAGGTTTAGTATACAAACTATTTGCATCATCAAACATAACATATTTATCTATTCTTTTTCCCATAGATTCCTCAAATGTTAAATGTCTAAGTTCATCTACGTCTTCAAAATCCTCTGGATCTTTGTCAACTTTACTACATGCCACATGTATTATTGTGGGGGATGGATAAAAACTATGGTGAAGCAGATGTTCATGCGCAAAACACACTATGGGAGGATATTTAGGTTTATATTCATCAATAAATAACATTTGATTTATTTGTTGCAGTACTAAGGTGATTTAAGGAGACTTACCATAAAAATAAAAATCTTGGCAGAACTGACCTTTAAGTATCTTCTAACAAGTAGTCTGTCTTCTCATTTCCTCATGCACATATCGAGCTTTCAAAATGTTTCCCCAAAAATATAAAAATTGGTGTACCCAGAAATGAGAAGGAAGTTGAGTAATTTTCCATACTCCAATGCAATATCCAATATGCTCCCTTGGATCAGATGACCCCTCATATGGTTCTAGAGTTACAACTTCACTCTTTAACTTCTTATCCTTACTAGACTTGTGATGGAGGAATGAAATAGTATTGAATGGTGAGCTTGACCTCATCCCGAGAAGACAAATTCTCTTTTATGAGTGGTCCACCATCTGGTTGGGGAAGACTTTAGTGAAATGTCAAGTGATGAAACTCTTTGGTCTGCAGAAACTCTTTCCTTCATGTCAACAAGGAAACTATGTAGATTTGAGGTGCCATCATATGTTGGGTTATTACCTATCTCATCTCCAATCCACCTTATTGACTTGACAATTGTGAAACGTTTCAAGAAATTTTCATACTTTCCCCACTGCAAATTGTACCAAGCAACTTCAAAGTATTCTCCCACATATTGAATGCTTCACCAACTTATGGATTCATCTACAGTGGGATTAATGTAATCTGCTCAATTTCCTACAATCATAGTGTCTAGTTGATCTAGAAAATAATGTTCCATATTCTCATCTGCTAGGTCAGTATACCATGGACCTTGATAAAGGTCTAGAGGTTGAGTGAATTTCATGCCATCAGATTCAAATTTCATAATTTATTTATTAATATCTATTATAGCATAGTTCTCGTAGGCCCAGTCAATACCTAATGGAGTTGGGAACATATTGGCATTTCATCTTCTGGGGTTAGGGTTTAGGATTTTCTTTATGTTAAAAAGGTCTATAGAGACTAATTGTAAACATCATCATCTTCTCACGAATGAGAGTATCCATCACATCTCTTCTTAGAGATAAGTTGCTACCATTCTAACGAGTCATTCACTCTCTAATTTTATAGTTTTTGTACATTATCTCATTAATAAAAATTGTGCATTACTGTATCTCTTTTTTTATTGCATCATTTTTGTGTTTCTCGCAATATATCTATATATTTCATTGATATATCTCTTCCTTCATTTAGTTCTAAAAAATAATATGGATTAGTGGTATAAAAGTAGGATGATTGTTATCGTTTCTTAGTGCATGTCCCCAACGAGGACAAGGTACAGAGAATTAGGTATTCAACTAGTTTCTCTTGAGGACAAACACTCTCATCATCCCAAGCAACCTCCCATGGAGAAATAAAAAAGAGATGTGGGAGAAGAAGATCCCATCAAGTTGTTTCTTGTAGAATCCTTTGCGCAACATAAGAATGAGATGTTGGAGAAATTTTCCCAAATCCTTCAAATTTTTCCGACAACAACATGTGTGTCTTTGTCAAGCAGTCGCTTTGGAGACGCTACTCCATTCAAGGTACAAGTTAATTTTGATATTCCCATATTTGAAGGTCATATCGATGCAGATGCTTTGGAAAAATGGTTAAATTTTCTAGAAGGTTATTTCTCTATTCACAATTTTTTCGACATAGAAAATATCACCTTTGTGCTCCTTAAGGCTCTCCCCCATGTCAAAATTTGGTGGGAAACTTACTGGAAGAAAATTTCGACCGAGGAGTATGGAATATTTGGGGCTGAGCCCACTTGGGATTTTTTTATGGATGCGACCAAGGAACAATATTACTCTGTGGGAAACTATGATGACCAATACATGAGATGAACCAAGTTGCATCAAAAGCGGGACCAAATGGTGATAAAGTTCACAAATACCTTCCATACCTTGTTGATGTAGACCCCCACCTTAGTAGGGTCCACTAACCTCCCGATCTTTGGATATTCCTATTCCCTTGAGCCAAAATGGCTCTTTAGTTCCCATTGGAACCTTCACTGTAAATAAAACCACAGGTCCTTCTAGAAGTTACAACCACGCCGAAAAGCACTAGAAATGAACCTCTACTCCATGTGATCACTGGTGTGACCGCTAACTTAACCCAAAGGACTCTTCCAGATCGTGAATTCATGTTTTGCGATTTCAGGATTCCTATTGTGAGTCACCTTGATTCCTCCGATTCCCAAAACTCCGAAATGGGGTAACGGTCCTCAGCTCCAACCTTATGCTTCCACCATATGACCTCCAACCAAATCCTGGGGGCCTCACCTCCGAGTGCGTTGTGATTTCGTAACTCATGAGTTTGCGATGCGACTCTCCTCCCTTTTTCCCGAAGTCTTAACTGACGACTTATTTACTACGGATCAACGGTCATGAACCTCGCACGATATGACGATTCAGAATATTTTTTCGTGAAGTCAGGACTTCGCAACTCACGAATTCCGGGTAGCCGTTTCCTCCATGCTCCCGAAACTCCAATCACAAATCAACGAACCTCGTTGATGCAGATCTAATGGCTGCTATCTCTCCTGATCTTGCAAGGGTTGAAAGACACTCGGTCTTAACCTTTCTGTTGATCTACTAGCCAACGGTCCATAGAAAATCGATGTTTCTCCCTCCAAGAATTTCAAAGGTCCATCCATGTTCTCAAAGACTCCTATCCAAATAATTTGGCGTCTTTCCTCCTGAGCTTGGTTTCTGTGAGGTGACTTTGACCCTTGTCTGTCCTCTAGACTTTCCAAGTATCTATCCCTCCTAAGCTTGATTCTTGCTGTAACCTCAAAGGTTCTAAGGGATTCTTGCATGCAATCCTTGTTTCTCTCACAATAATCTTTGATTATTTGATATCTCCCAACTATGTGCATTCCTTGTGACAAAATTTCTTCAACCGCTCACTTGGGCTGGAAAATTCTAAGACTTCAACCTGGCCTTCTCACACCTTGCACGACTTTGTGCTATATTTTCACTTCTATTGGTATAAGGAAAAATCTATCTCTCCTGATAATTTATGAGGTAAAACCCAAAATCTTGTCAATAAACAAATCATACAATACATCTACGAGGGATCTTTCTTGAGTTTTCCCTCATACAACTCTAAGCTGTCTTATTGAAATTAAAGTCTACAACTAATTTACATTTATTACATTAAATTCCTTCAGTCGACAGATGAGAGAAACCACTCAAGATCTATGTTACAATTCCCCAAAACATTTAAGAACAATTACGACCTCCCAGCTATTACATTAATGTTTCATATTTTAAATTTAAAACGTCTTCAAAATGTGTGCTAGTGCGTATCCAACTATCCTTCACTTGCGCTTTTCTTGCGATGCTCTTGCATCATTCTCCTTTGGCTGAAAAAAATTCATGGACTCCATTCCATGAGCTCTTGCACCATATTTCCATGTTTTTGGATATCTTCTTCGCTTTCCTAACTGACATCCTCAATCGGGTGTCCCTTCCACTTTATCAAATACTCAAAATATGTCTTCCTTCGGGTCTTCTTACCAACTCTCTGATCAATGATATTTTCCATCTATGGATATTTAGCTACAGGCATCTGTTTGAACCAATGAACTTCCTTTTGATCCTCTTTTCCTCTTGCTTCATATTCTTTGTAAGGATACATATCCACTACATTGAATATGGGTGATATGCCCACATCATCTGACAATTCTATCTCTTAAGCATTGGCATCAAATTTTCATAAAATCTTACAGGGCCCTATCTTTTTCATCTTCATCTTGTTATATGTTCCCCTTGGGAACCTCTCTTTTCTTAGATGTGCTAAGACTGAATATCCCACTTTGAATTGAAGCTCTCTTCTATGCCAATCTTCTCTATGCTTGTATTCCTGGTTGGAACTCTACAACCTCTCTTTAATCTTACTGTGGAGCTCCTGCATCTCTGCTACAAAATCTTCTAGTCTAGCAGTCCTGAACTCATTATTCTCTAAGTCTCTCAACTCAGATACTCCTCTTGTCTATATTCCATACATTATCTAGAATGGGATTTGTCCTGTGCTTTGGTAAGGTGAGTCGTTATATGAAAATTCCTCTTGCAACATAATCTGATCCCACTGACTATGATGTTCAGCTACCAAACTCCTCAATAAGTCTCCCAAACTATGATTTGCTACCTCAGTTTGTCCATCCGTCTGAGGGTAATATGCTAAGCTAAAAGATATATTTGTCCCCATATTTTTCCATAGTGTCCTCCAGAAATGACCAACAAACTTGGTATCTCTGTCCAAAACAATACTCTTGGGTAAACCATGAAATCGAACAACTTCTTTGAAAAACATATTTGCAATGTGTGTTGCATCACTGGTTTTCTGACATGAAATGAAATGTTCCATTTTTGAGAATCTTTCGACTACCATGAATATGGAATCACAACCTCTCTGCGTCCTTGTCAGTCCTAACACAAAATCCATGCTTACCGCGTCCCACGACCTCTATGGTATTGGCAATGGTTGATACAACCCTGTATTCTATCTTTTCCACTTTGTGTGCTGGAAGATTCTACATCTGTTCACAAAATTCTTGACATCCATCCTCATCCCTTTGCCAATAATACAAACTATTTAGTTGCGCAAATGTTTTATCATCGTCGAAATGTCCAACCAATCCTCCACTATGCTTTTCCTTCAAAAGGTTTTCTCTCATAGAGCTCTTTGGGATACACAACTGATTTCCTTTGAATAAAAATCCATCCTGAATTAAATATTCAATCCATTGGATTTTGTTTCTTAGAACAGGATTCTCACATGCTTCATACGCATCCTTGAAATATGAATCATCTCTATAGATTTCCTTAAGGCTATCAAAACCTAAGGTCTTCACATGAAACTCCTGCAGAATCAAACATTTCCTGCTCAATGCATCGACAACCTTGTTAGCATTTCCAAAAATGTTCTTTATAACAAAAGTAAAGTTCTGCATAAATTCAACCCATTTTTCATGTTTCTGGTTCAATTTTTCCCGTCTGGTTATAAACTGTAAGGCCTGGTTGTCGCTATACAAAACAAACTCTTTTGGAACCAGGTAGTGCCTCCATTTCTTCAATGCTTGTATGATTGCATAAAAATATTTATCATAGGTGGAATAATTCCTTTTGGCATCATTCAACTTCTCAGTGAAGTATGCAACTGGTCTATTGTCTTGAATTAAGACTGCTCGAATCACAAATCCACTTGCATCACATCTCACTTGAAATGTTTTACTAAAATATGGCAGAACCAGAACTGGCTATCCAGTTATCTTTTCCTTTAAAAAATTGAAACTTTTATCTGCTTCCTCTATCCAATGAAAATATTTATGTCTTTTCTTGACTGCGTCCATCATTGATGCACAAATCCCACTAATTTTTTTGATGAAATTCCTATAAAAACTGGCTAATCCATGGAAGCTTCTGACTTCAAAGATATTCCTTGGCGATGACCATTCTTTGATTTCTTTTACCTTTTCAGGATCCATCTTCACCTCATTTGAAGAGATCATGAAACCTAAATAGATAAGTTCTATCTTCATGAAAGACGACTTCTTCAGTTTTATCAACAACTTCTCTTTCTGCAACCTCCTCATTACTAGAGTTAAATGTCTCAAATGTTCTTATTCAGTCTTACTGAAGATCAGTATATCATCAATATACACAATTACAAACTTCCCAATGAAATATTTCAAGACTTCATTCATCAATCTCATAAAATTACTTGGTGCATTTGTCAAGACAAATGGCATGACAAGCCATTCATACAATCCTTCATTCGTCTTGAATGTTGTCTTCCATTCATCACCTTCCCTGATTCTAATCTGATGATATCCACTTTTTAAATCAATTTTTGAAAAACACTTTTCCCCACTCAAGCAATCCATCAAGTCATCCATCCTGGGTAAAGGAAATCTATACCTGATGGTGATTTTGTTTATATCCCTCAAGTCTATACACATTCTCGATCCACCATCCTTCTTCAGACTTAACACTGTTGGCACAATGCATGGACTTAAGATTTCTCTAATCAATCCTTTATCCATCAAATCCTGGACTTGCTTCTTAACCTCTCCATTCTCTTGTGGCGTCAATATGTACACTGCCTTGTTTGATAAACTTTCTCTTGGTATAAGGTCAATGTGATGGCTTATACATCTGATGGGTGGAAACGAACAAGGTAAATCGTCCACCACTATATCAGTGAAATTCTCTTGTAGTTCCTGAATTTACTTAGGTAGATCATCTATTGAGGTACTGGTCAAGATGACTCTAGGTTTTCTCACCACAATAAACTGCATTTCTTCATATTTCTTGAATTCATCCAGGAGTTCCTTCCCACTCATG
>JZKD02S1360592.1:191215-201237 GCA_000966675.3 Picea glauca
GTTGAAATTATTGAAGGGAGAAACACCAATTTTCCATGGACCGTTGGATCCAGTAGATCATAGGGGAGGTTAAGACCAATTTTCTTTCAACCCTCGCAAGCTCAGGAGAGATAGCAGTTGTTATATCTGCATCAACGAGGGTCGTTGATTTTTTATTGGAGTTTTGGCATTTCGGGAGTCGGGAACGTGGAGGAAACGGCTACCTAGAAGTCGTGATTTGTGAAGTCCCAACTTCACGAAAAAAGAATCTGGAATGTCATATCGTGGGAGGTTTAGGATCATTGATCTGTATTAAAGAATTTGTTATTTAGGACTTCGGGAAAAAGGGAGGAGAGCCGCAATGCGCTCGAAGGTGAGGCCTCAGGATTTGGCTAAAGGTCATATGGTGGAAGCATAAGGGAGGAGCTAAGGACCATTAGCCCATTTCGAGGTTTTGGGAATCAAAGAAGTTGGGGTAACTCGCAGCAGGAATCCTGAAATCGTGAAACGCGAAGTCGCGATCTGGAAGAGTACTTTGGGTTAAGTTAGTCGTCACGCCAGTGGTCACGTGGAGTAGAGATTCACGCCTAGTTCTTGTCCATGCAAGATTAACTTATAGAAGGACTTGTGTTTTTATTTGCAGTGAAGGTTCTAGTGGGAACTAAAGAGCCATTTCGGCTCAGGGGAATAGAAAGATCCAAAGACCAAGAGGTCAACAGAACTTGCTGAGGTGGGGGTCTGCATCAGGAGGTATCAGAGCTAACAATTTTTTTTTTTTGTAGAGGGAAGAAAGAGGACAGTTGTGATTGAATTCTATGTGGACAGATTGAAACAATGCCACCAAGAAGACATCAAGAGAGGCCTATCCCCAATCCAGCTGTGGAAAGGGAAATGAGAGAACTTTGTGCTCGATTGGATGCTATGGAGATAGCACAGAGGAAAACACCTAATACTGGAGATATCAGTGAGGCCGAAAGTGAGAACAAGGTTGGATCCGAAGAAGAAGTTGTAGCCAAAGATGTTGCAGAAGAACGTCTATTTAAAGTTGTTGCAAGAATAGGGGCCAGAGCAAAAATGGATATCACAATGTATGAAGGAAACTTAGATGTTGAGGAGATGCTAGATTGGTTTAGAACCCTGGATAAATACTTCGACTATGAGGATATCAAAGAATATAGGAAAGTAAAGCATGGTGTCACTATACTGAAAGGGCATGTAGCACTGTGGTGGGATGAACTGCAGGATGACAGGCGTTGCAAAGGCAAACAAAGAATCAAAAACTAGGACAGGATGGCCACCAATATGAAAGCCAAATTCATACCCAAAGATTACCAAATTAATCTATTTTGAAGAATGCATAATTTGAGAGAGAAAGGGATGACAATTGTAACACCCTGTTTCCCCCAGTGTGTAAAAATAACTATACTGGCCAAGAACTATGGCAAACTCAAATATTGTGAATGTTTGATTTAATGGACCTTAGTATAAAAGGTTTGAGGAATGTAAATGATGTATGAATATATGTTGCATGACTGCTGAGAGGGGGATGTGCTGAAAAGAGATCATGATGGTTGATGAGAGGTGGTGAAAGGGGCCGGGAGTGGTTGCGTTAACTTCCACTGAACCAAAATCGTACTGGTTTGTACATGCTCGGAAAACCAAAGCTCACTCTCAAACCCAGAAATGAATTACCCACCCAGATGGTAGGTAGGGAGGCTCCTCAAGAGTAAATGAGAGGATGGGGAAAACCGCCCATTCGTAGAAGCTCTCAGACCTGACCATCGGATAGGGAATTTCGTGCCACATGCAACCTCATAGGAGGAAAGAAGTGTGGAAGGGGGGGGGCGAGAGAAGAGCATACAGACACACACACACGATAAGAATCGCGGAAGGAGAATCAGATGAACTTCGGGAAATATAGTGAGTCATGAGCAGAGGAGAAAGAGAGTAAACTTCGTCCTAGAATTTTGACAAGCAAGAAGTAAGAGACTGAGTCTCAAAGCATCGTGGTCTAGCTAGGGGGTGGATAGTGGTAAATCCATTTGGAATCGCTGAGCCTACGGTTGGGTGGAAACGGGCACCCCTCTCAGTACTTGCATTACACCTGGTGTTTTCTTATAAGTATTTATGTCTTGTATTTCAAATTGAATGTTTTTGGAATGCATGCTCATGGTTGTGCACTCTTGAATGGTTTCCGTATAGAAGTGTTTTCCTGGTGTGTTTGATCGGAAAAGNCCCGAAGTGAGGTTAGAGGATATATGAGCTTAGGAGTTTCATCTCCCGGGTATCCTAGATGCGAGGCCCCTCGTCCTTTCGTATCATGAAATCCCAACTTGTGAAACCCTGAAAATAACTTAGTAGATATGTGGGTTTCGGTGTTGCAGCACCCAGAAATCCGAAGGGTATGAACCCCCATCTTCATACATCGCGAAATCCCAATACGTGAAGTTCTGGTGAGTCAAATCCCGAAGCGGCTTGGTGTGAATAGGAGTTTGGGTTTCAGGGTTTGAAGAGTCGAAGAACTCGACTCCCTTGCATTTCAAACTCTCAGTTTCCAAATTCCTAAAATGTGAAAGGAACCTCTTGTCTTAGCCCGGGGTCATAACCGATGGACACATGGAAGAGAATCCCACACTTGGTGCGTGAATTGTACACGATGGAGTTTCAACAAAAGAACTAGTGAATTAGTTTGTTGAAGGTCCTGATTGGAAGACCTAGCCTACGCTAGAACCCCATAGGAATTCGGGGATTCTGTCCCTCAGTGAAAAGAAGGAGAAAGCCAAAAAATATTAGTTCCCATAGTGGGTGTGTTACAACAGTGAAGGAATACACTCAGGAATTTTACAGGTTAAACATTAGAGCTGGTCATTGCAAGAGTGATGATGAAAAATTCGCCAGATACATGAATGGATTGAGATATTAAATTCAAGATGAGATGAGCATGGTGACAATCAGGAATGTAGAATATGCTTATCATATTTCTTCAAAGGTAGAAGTGAAATTGGACCGAAAGCAAGGTCAAAGGGGCAGAGGTAGAAATCAGAGCAGAGGCAAAGAAATTTCCCAAGACAGAGTACAGAAGCCCAAGGATGAAGAAAAGAAACCTCATAACTACCCAGAAAGGGGAGGAAGCTCAAAAGGAGGACACTATGTCGATAGGAACAATTTTCCTTGAGCAAGAGGAAGAGGAAGAGGTAGAGGAGGTGAAATAAAGTGTTTTGTCTGTGGAAAGATAGGACAGAAGTATTTTGAATGTCCCAATAGAAAAAGGGATGGAGGAGGAGAAGCTCACATTTCAGAGGCGCAAAGGAGAAATGTTGAGGCAGAAGATGCAGAAGGTGGAAGATCCTTGATGATGAGGAAAATTCTCTTGAAGCCAGGGAAAGAGATGGAGAATCCAGTCCAGAGGAACAATTGTTTATAACTACTTGCAAGACCAAGGATAGGGTATGCAAGGTGATAGTTGACAGTGGAAGTACGGATAATATAATATCCACAAAAATGGTGGAAAATATGGAGTTGGAAACATTTTCACATCCAATCCCATACAAAGTTTCATGGTTGCAAAAAGGACATCAGGTAACAATCACTAAACAATGTTTAGTTGAATTCAAGATAGGGGGATATAGAGATGATATATTATGTGATGTTATTCCCATGGATGTCTATCATATTTTGTTGGGAAGGTCATGGAAATATGATAGGAATGTTATTCATGACGGAAGAAAGAACACATACACCTTGGAGAAGAATGGTAGGACACATATGTTGTTGTCAATTGAGGACAAGAAGGTGAAAGAAGAAACAAGCAATACTATAATTTTCATGAGTGGGAAGGAACTCCTGGATGAATTCAAGAAATATGAAGAAATGCAGTTTATTGTGGTGAGAAAACCTAGAGTCATCTTGACCAGTACCTCAATAGATGATCTACCTAAGNCCCGAAGTGAGGTTAGAGGATATATGAGCTTAGGAGTTTCATCTCCCGGGTATCCTAGATGCGAGGCCCCTCGTCCTTTCGTATCATGAAATCCCAACTTGTGAAACCCTGAAAATAACTTAGTAGATATGTGGGTTTCGGTGTTGCAGCACCCAGAAATCCGAAGGGTATGAACCCCCATCTTCATACATCGCGAAATCCCAATACGTGAAGTTCTGGTGAGTCAAATCCCGAAGCGGCTTGGTGTGAATAGGAGTTTGGGTTTCAGGGTTTGAAGAGTCGAAGAACTCGACTCCCTTGCATTTCAAACTCTCAGTTTCCAAATTCCTAAAATGTGAAAGGAACCTCTTGTCTTAGCCCGGGGTCATAACCGATGGACACATGGAAGAGAATCCCACACTTGGTGCGTGAATTGTACACGATGGAGTTTCAACAAAAGAACTAGTGAATTAGTTTGTTGAAGGTCCTGATTGGAAGACCTAGCCTACGCTAGAACCCCATAGGAATTCGGGGATTCTGTCCCTCAGTGAAAAGAAGGAGAAAGCCAAAAAATATTAGTTCCCATAGTGGGTGTGTTACAACAGTGAAGGAATACACTCAGGAATTTTACAGGTTAAACATTAGAGCTGGTCATTGCAAGAGTGATGATGAAAAATTCGCCAGATACATGAATGGATTGAGATATTAAATTCAAGATGAGATGAGCATGGTGACAATCAGGAATGTAGAATATGCTTATCATATTTCTTCAAAGGTAGAAGTGAAATTGGACCGAAAGCAAGGTCAAAGGGGCAGAGGTAGAAATCAGAGCAGAGGCAAAGAAATTTCCCAGGACAGAGTACAGAAGCCCAAGGATGAAGAAAAGAAACCTCATAACCACCCAAAAAGGGGAGGAAGCTCAAAAGGAGGACACTATGTCGATAGGAACAATTTTCCTTGAGCAAGAGGAAGAGGAAGAGGTAGAGGAGGTGAAATAAAGTGTTTTGTCTGTGGAAATATAGGACAGAAGTATTTTGAATGTCCCAATAGAAAAAGGGAAGGAGGAGGAGAAGCCCACATTTCAGAAGCGCAAAGGATAAATGTTGCGGCAGAAGATGCAGAAGGTGGAAGATCCTTGATGATGAGGAAAATTCTCTTGAAGCCAGAGAAAGAGATGGAGAATCCAGTCCAGAGGAACAACTATTTATAACTACTTGCAAGACCAAGGATAGGGTATGCAAGGTGATAGTTGACAGTGGAAGTACGGATAATATAATATCCACAAAAATGGTGGAAAATATGGAGTTGGAAACATTTTCACATCCAATCCCATACAAAGTTTCATGGTTGCAAAAAGGACATCAGGTAACAATCACTAAACAATGTTTAGTTGAATTCAAGATAGGGGGATATAGAGATGATATATTATGTGATGTTATTCCCATGGATGTCTATCATATTTTGTTGGGAAGGTCATGGAAATATGATAGGAATGTTATTCATGACGGAAGAAAGAACACATACACCTTGGAGAAGAATGGTAGGACACATATGTTGTTGTCAATTGAGGACAAGAAGGTGAAAGAAGAAACAAGCAATACTATAATTTTCATGAGTGGGAAGGAACTCCTGGATGAATTCAAGAAATATGAAGAAATGCAGTTTATTGTGGTGAGAAAACCTAGAGTCATCTTGACCAGTACCTCAATAGATGATCTACCTAAGGAAATTCAGGAACTACAAGAGAATTTCACTGATATAGTGGTGGACGATTTACCTTGTTCGTTTCCACCCATCAGATGTATAAGCCATCACATTGACCTTATACCAGGAGAAAGTTTATCAAACAAGGCAGTGTACATATTGACGCCACAAGAGAATGGAGAGGTTAAGAAGCAAGTCCAAGATTTGATGGATAAAGGATTGATTAGAGAAATCTTAAGTCCATGCATTGTGCCAACAGTGTTAAGTCCGAAGAAGGATGGTGGATCGAGAATGTGTATAGACTTGAGGGATATAAACAAAATCACCATCAGGTATAGATTTCCTTTACCCAGGATGGATGACTTCATGGATTGCTTGAGTGGGGAAAAGTGTTTTTCAAAAATTGATTTAAAAAGTGGATATCATCAGATTAGAATCAGGNTTTATAACTACTTGCAAGACCAAGGATAGGGTATGCAAGGTGATAGTTGACAGTGGAAGTACGGATAATATAATATCCACAAAAATGGTGGAAAATATGGAGTTGGAAACATTTTCACATCCAATCCCATACAAAGTTTCATGGTTGCAAAAAGGACATCAGGTAACAATCACTAAACAATGTTTAGTTGAATTCAAGATAGGGGGATATAGAGATGATATATTATGTGATGTTATTCCCATGGATGTCTATCATATTTTGTTGGGAAGGTCATGGAAATATGATAGGAATGTTATTCATGACGGAAGAAAGAACACATACACCTTGGAGAAGAATGGTAGGACACATATGTTGTTGTCAATTGAGGACAAGAAGGTGAAAGAAGAAACAAGCAATACTATAATTTTCATGAGTGGGAAGGAACTCCTGGATGAATTCAAGAAATATGAAGAAATGCAGTTTATTGTGGTGAGAAAACCTAGAGTCATCTTGACCAGTACCTCAATAGATGATCTACCTAAGTAAATTCAGGAACTACAAGAGAATTTCACTGATATAGTGGTGGACGATTTACCTTGTTCGTTTCCACCCATCAGATGTATAAGCCATCACATTGACCTTATACCAAGAGAAAGTTTATCAAACAAGGCAGTGTACATATTGACGCCACAAGAGAATGGAGAGGTTAAGAAGCAAGTCCAGGATTTGATGGATAAAGGATTGATTAGAGAAATCTTAAGTCCATGCATTGTGCCAACAGTGTTAAGTCTGAAGAAGGATGGTGGATCGAGAATGTGTATAGACTTGAGGGATATAAACAAAATCACCATCAGGTATAGATTTCCTTTACCCAGGATGGATGACTTGATGGATTGCTTGAGTGGGGAAAAGTGTTTTTCAAAAATTGATTTAAAAAGTGGATATCATCAGATTAGAATCAGGGAAGGTGATGAATGGAAGACAACATTCAAGACGAATGAAGGATTGTATGAATGGCTTGTCATGCCATTTGTCTTGACAAATGCACCAAGTAATTTTATGAGATTGATGAATGAAGTCTTGAAATATTTCATTGGGAAGTTTGTAATTGTGTATATTGATGATATACTGATCTTCAGTAAGACTGAATAAGAACATTTGAGACATTTAACTCTAGTAATGAGGAGGTTGCAGAAAGAGAAGTTGTTGATAAAACTGAAGAAGTCGTCTTTCATGAAGATAGAACTTATCTATTTAGGTTTCATGATCTCTTCAAATGAGGTGAAGATGGATCCTGAAAAGGTAAAAGAAATCAAAGAATGGTCATCGCCAAGGAATATCTTTGAAGTCAGAAGCTTCCATGGATTAGCCAGTTTTTATAGGAATTTCATCAAAAAAATTAGTGGGATTTGTGCATCAATGATGGACGCAGTCAAGAAAAGACATAAATATTTTCATTGGATAGAGGAAGCAGATAAAAGTTTCAATTTTTTAAAGGAAAAGATAACTGGATAGCCAGTTCTGGTTCTGCCATATTTTAGTAAAACATTTCAAGTGAGATGTGATGCAAGTGGATTTGTGATTCGAGCAGTCTTAATTCAAGACAATAGACCAGTTGCATACTTCACTGAGAAGTTGAATGATGCCAAAAGGAATTATTCCACCTATGATAAATATTTTTATGCAATCATACAAGCATTGAAGAAATGGAGGCACTACCTGGTTCCAAAAGAGTTTGTTTTGTATAGCGACAACCAGGCCTTACAGTTTATAACCAGACGGGAAAAATTGAACCAGAAACATGAAAAATGGGTTGAATTTATGCAGAACTTTACTTTTGTTATAAAGAACATTTTTGGAAATGCTAACAAGGTTGTCGATGCATTGAGCAGGAAATGTTTGATTCTGCAGGAGTTTCATGTGAAGACCTTAGGTTTTGATAGCCTTAAGGAAATCTATAGAGATGATTCATATTTCAAGGATGCGTATGAAGCATGTGAGAATCCTGTTCTAAGAAACAAAATCCAATGGATTGAATATTTAATTCAGGATGGATTTTTATTCAAAGGAAATCAGTTGTGTATCCCAAAGAGCTCTATGAGAGAAAACCTTTTGAAGGAAAAGCATAGTGGAGGATTGGTTGGACATTTCGACGATGATAAAACATTTGCGCAACTAAATAGTTTGTATTATTGGCAAAGGGATGAGGATGGATGTCAAGAATTTTGTGAACAGATGTAGAATCTTCCAGCACACAAAGTGGAAAAGATAGAATACAGGGTTGTATCAACCATTGCCAATACCATAGAGGTCGTGGGACGCGGTAAGCATGGATTTTGTGTTAGGACTGACAAGGACGCAGAGAGGTTGTGATTCCATATTCATGGTAGTCGAAAGATTCTCAAAAATGGAACATTTCATTTCATGTCAGAAAACCAGTGATGCAACACACATTGCAAATATGTTTTTCAAAGAAGTTGTTCGATTTCATGGTTTACCCAAGAGTATTGTTTTGGACAGAGATACCAAGTTTGTTGGTCATTTCTGGAGGACACTATGGAAAAATATGGGGACAAATATATCTTTTAGCTTAGCATATTACCCTCAGACGGATGGACAAACTGAGGTAGCAAATCATAGTTTGGGAGACTTATTGAGGAGTTTGGTAGCTGAACATCATAGTCAGTGGGATCAGATTATGTTGCAAGAGGAATTTTCATATAACGACTCACCTTACCAAAGCACAGGACAAATCCCATTCTAGATAATGTATGGAATATAGACAAGAGGAGTATCTGAGTTGAGAGACTTAGAGAATAATGAGTTCAGGACTGCTAGACTAGAAGATTTTGTAGCAGAGATGCAGGAGCTCCACAGTAAGATTAAAGAGAGGTTGTAGAGTTCCAACCAGGAATACAAGCATAGAGAAGATTGGCATAGAAGAGAGCTTCAATTCAAAGTGGGATATTCAGTCTTAGCACATCTAAGAAAAGAGAGGTTCCCAAGGGGAACATATAACAAGATGAAGATGAAAAAGATAGGGCCCTGTAAGATTTTATGAAAATTTGATGCCAATGCTTAAGAGATAGAATTGTCAGATGATGTGGGCATATCACCCATATTCAATGTAGTGGATATGTATCCTTACAAAGAATATGAAGCAAGAGGAAAAGAGGATCAAAAGGAAGTTCATTGGTTCAAACAGATGCCTGTAGCTAAATATCCATAGATGGAAAATATCATTGATCAGAGAGTTGGTAAGAAGACCCGAAGGAAGACATATTTTGAGTATTTGATAAAGTGGAAGGGACACCCGATTGAGGATGTCAGTTAGGAAAGCGAAGAAGATATCCAAAAACATGGAAATATGGTGCAAGAGCTCATGGAATGGAGTCCATGAATTTTTTTCAGCCAAAGGAGAATGATGCAAGAGCATCGCAAGAAAAGCGCAAGTGAAGGATAGTTGGATACGCACTAGCACACATTTTGAAGACGTTTTAAATTTAAAATATGAAACATTAATGTAATAGCTGGGAGTTCGTAATTGTTCTTAAATGTTTTGGGGAATTGTAACACAGATCTTGAGTGGTTTCTCTCATCTGTCGGTTGAAGGAATTTAATGTAATAAATGTAAAGTAGTTGTAGACTTTAATTTCAATAAGACAGCTTAGAGTTGTATGAGGGAAAACTCAAGAAAGATCCCTCGTAGATGTATTGTATCATTTGTTTATTGACAAGATTTTGGGTTTTACCTCATAAATTATCAGGAGAGATAGAGTTTTCCTTATACCAATAGAAGTGAAAATATAGCACAAAGTCGTGCAAGGTGTGAGAAGGCCAGGTTGAAGTCTTAGAATTTTCCAGCCCAAGTGAGTGGTTGAAGAAATTTTGTCACAAGGAATGCACATAGTTGGGAGATATCAAATAATCAAAGATTATTGTGAGAGAAGCAAGGATTGCACGCAAGAATCCCTTAGAACCTTTGAGGTTACAGCAAGA
>JZKD02S1360593.1:0-11547 GCA_000966675.3 Picea glauca
TGCGGGCCCTTGGCATCCGCCTGTGGGCTTCAAGCCCCATGGAAGCCCAAGCTAGGCTTGTTCTTCCAAAATTGTCCACCAACTAGGTCCTGCAAAGACAAATAAGCATGCCCTCATTTATATTCATAGGAGAATATACATGTTGTAGTTCTTCATGACAAGTCTATGTAGGATTTCTTCAAGAACTATACCGCCTATACATCTGTCTATTTCAAAACAAGATACTTCTACAGTTTGTTCAAACTGTCCAAAAGCATTTACAACCTTACAGAAAGAAAAACTTCTTCAAAGGCGAAATTCTATTGCTTTGGTTTATGTTCCTTCAAAGAACTTATAAAAACCGAAGCCTCCTTTCTGCAGTTACAGTGCTTCCTTTGAGAGTTCATCTGCTTTTGAATTAAGTTCCCTCAAAATGTGCTTGAAGGAAAGCCATTCAAAGTCTCTGAAAGTGAGCTTGATGTCTCTTATCAATGAGGCTAATCTGGGGTTTTGAATATTATTGATACTCCTTTCCCAATCTATCACCAACTTGGAGTCGTCAAATACTTGTAGCTTTGACAAACTTTTTTCTTTTGCAATTTCCAAGAGGGTCCATAGTGCTATAAGTTTCATTATGTTATTTGTTCTGCCCCCTGACGCATATCTGATGTGAATATAATGGTTGTGACTAATAAAAGGAACCACCCCCACTCCGCAGGAGGGGGGGGTATCCTTGACTAGCTTCGTCGAAGAAGCCCCATGGTATGGTGTAATCAATGGGAGGTGGGATCACTATCCGAGATTTACTTGCCCTTAGTTTTTCCTTGAAATCTTCTACCTGACTAAGTGAGATTGTCGCAGAGACCTCAGGTGACGCAAACTTGTCTTTAAAAACAACATTATTTCTGGCCCACCAAATGTTGGAGATCATGATGCTCGGGAGACCTGCATACAAGAATACTGATCTGTCTTGGATCCAAGATCTGAAACAGTCTTTAATGGAGCCATGGTTCCAATTGGTCTTGGCTTTTAGTTGTTCTTTTATTAACTGCACAACCTTCCCTGCATATGGACAAGTGATAAAAAGATGAGTAATGGTTTCTTTATTTTCTTTACAAAGAGGACATCTATTAGGACCACACCATCCTCATCTAAGACAATTGTCCCAAGATAACAATTTGTTTTTCAGTGCAAGCCATAGCGTTAATTTACATCCAGGAGGAGCTTTGAGTTTCCAAAGGGGCTTCCACCACCATTTCGGGTGAACCACAATGTTATCTTCTAGCCATGCTTTGTATCCCAATTTGACCGAGTAGGAGTTGTTTTATGGGTTTTTTGACCAGCATAGGGAGTCTTCAGAGTCTCTGTCAAGGGATATAAAATTTCCACATAAGAGGGAGATAAAGGAGTTCCATTCGTCTCGCATTGCTTCATGGAGATCAAGAGAAATTGCACTCTTCCATCCCAGTCCCCCTCGAATATGGGGAAAACCAATGTTTAGATCACTCAGGAACCAGAGATTTTTATCTTTGAGAAAAAGGAGTAGGGGAGGAGAGACTTTGTAGTTGTTTTCGACTCCCAATATGCTAGACTATCTAGTTACCAATTAGGGAGAAGGCTTCCAAAAGAACTTTCCAAACAATTGAGCCTTTGGTAGATTTTATAGGCTCTCGAAACCATTCCAAAATGGATAAGTTGGAAAAATAATTGGAGTTCATGACTCTTACCCAAAGAGAGTTCATGACTCTTACCCAAAGAGAGTTGCCCAGGGTTAGTCTCCAGAGGTTCATTCCTACTAGGGCTCGAGCAAAAAGATGAATGTTCTTTAAACCCCATCCGCCCATATCTTTGGGTACAACAATTGAATTCCAATTGGCTAGATGCGTGCCTCCAGGAGAGTTATGTCCCACCCATAAAAATTGAAAGATTATATAATTGCAGTTATGGAGTTCCAATAAACGAGAATTCCTTCTAAGACCACTTTAATTAGCACTAGTCTTCCACCTCTGGAAAGGAGTCTATTGACCCAGATGGCTATTTGGGCCTCAACTTTTTTGATTAACCAGCTCTAGTCTTCTTTCCTATAATTGTTTGGTTTTAAGTTGAAGCCCAGACACTTGAATCCTTCAATAAGAGGTTTCCTTTGGGTAGGAAAGGTGTTGGCGACGGAGGACTCTTTTGCTTTCGCTCAGTGATTAAGAATTAGACAAGATTTTTCCATATTTACTTTCATTCCCGTGGTGTTACAAAAGAGGTTTTAAATCTTTTTGAAGGAATTTAAGTTCCTTTGAGAACCAAATAAGCTGCAAAAGATGTCATCTACAAATAACAAATGTCTTACTGATTCGGATTCCAAGACTGCAATTGCTCTCAAAAGGCCATTGGACTGGGCCTCCTTTATCAATTTTCTACGTGCTTTTGCAACAATCAGGAACAAAAAGGGAGAAAGAGGGTATCCCTAACGTGTACCTCTGGATACTTTGAAGAAACAAGACGGGGCTCCATTGATAAGGACGACAAATGAAGCACTTTGAACACATCCCATAATCCATTTAACCGCTTTTAAGAACATGCCCATTTGGAGTAGGGCCATATGCAAAGAGGTCTAGTTTGCTCAATCATAGGCTTTGGAGAGGTACAATTTTAGGATGGTTGCCTTAAGATTTCATTTTTTGACAAAGTGGAGAACTTCTTGAGCGATGACAACTGCGTCATGAATCTGTCTATTGTGTAAGGATCCAAATTGTTCTTCCCCTATGAAATCACTTAGCATCGGTCTCAGTATTCTAGAGATAATCTTAGAGATTAATTTGTAGATAACATTGCAGCATGCAATCGGTCTATAATCTTCAAAGGAGGAAGGGCATTGCTTTTTTTGGATAAGGCATAGGAAGGTGGCATTGAGAGGTTCGTGAATTCTTCCTTCCTTTTGTGATTCTCTCACCACCAATAACAGATCATTCTTCAAGTGGTCATAGAACGCCTTAAAGAATTCCACCATGACACCATCTGGGCCTGGGCTTTTTCCATTTTTCATGGAAAACAACCCTTCCCTTAGTTCTGGTTCTGTAACCTCTTCCTCCAAGGATAAATTTGTTTCTTCAGAAAACAAAGTAGGGAATTTTCCCACTACCTCCATGATTTCTTGAATGGGGCATGTAGAGGGGGATGAAAAGAGATTACTGAAAAAGTTTACTCCGACCTTTGGCTTTTCCTCAAAAGATACTGCCACATTTCCTTCTTCATCCTTGATTTCCCAAATTGTGTTGAGGTTTCTTCGATAGTTCACAAATTGATGAAAAAACTTGGTGTTATTATCTCCTTCTTTTATCCAGAGAGCTCTACTCTTAATGCACCATTCTTGTTCTTTTGTTTTGATCCACTTGGCTCATTTTTCCTCCAAATCTATTAATTCTAGTAACTTTTCAATGGACATGTGCTCTCCTCTAGCTTTCTAAGGGCCTCGAAAAATATTTCTTCAGTGTCTCAAACTGAACGAAACCTCTTGGCCTTCCAAAGAGGGAGTCATTTTTTGATGGCACTTTTCAAAGTCTTAATATTATCAACAAACCACATCATGAGAGGGACAAGGTTCAGAGGGGAAAGCTTGACCCAAGAGGAGAGAACCATATTCTTGAAATATTCCTCTCTCATCCAGGAATGGCATAATTTAAGGGGGAAGGAGGGGACTCAAATCCCGAAGACCAATATAAGGAGACATGGAAATGATCTAAAATACCTCCCACCTCTACCCCTGATCTAAAAGTTGAGCCCAAATTCAGGAGGGCTTCAAAGACAAAAAAGAAGTCCAATATTTTTTCAACCTCCTCATCACTAGTTCTCAAATTTCTCCAAGTGGGGTAGAGCTTCACATGTTCAATATCCAACAATCTGACCTTTTCTAGAAAAGAAAGGAAAAAACCAATTCGCTTGTCCTCCCTGGGGTGCATTCCCCAAACTTCCCAAAGGGAGAGAGTAAAATTCAAATCCCCCCCACCACCAAGAGAGGGTCACGAAAAACACCTGCAAAAACCAAGTCCTCCCAAAAGGAGGTCCTATCAGAGTAGGGTCCATAAATATTAACCACTGATATGGCTAAATAACTATTCTTCTATTTTAAATTGACTGAAATTGTAGAGCGAACAATAGAGGAAGAGAAGGCCTGAAAATTAGGGCTCCATCTGGTAAGCAGACCTCCCGAGAGACCTGAAGCGTCGATTGTGTTGAAGGCCCAATTCCTAAGCCAAGGACTAAAAATTTCTCTAGCTTTGTCACCTGAACACATCGTTTCTTGGATCATGATTATGTCCGGATTTAGGCTTAGGAACATTCGTTTGAGTGACAACTTCTTTGGGGCACCCCCAACCCCTCGCNGTCTCTGAAAGTGAGCTTGATGTCTCTTATCAATGAGGCTAATCTGGGGTTTTGAATATTATTGATACTCCTTTCCCAATCTATCACCAACTTGGAGTCGTCAAATACTTGTAGCTTTGACAAACTTTTTTCTTTTGCAATTTCCAAGAGGGTCCATAGTGCTATAAGTTTCATTATGTTATTTGTTCTGCCCCCTGACGCATATCTGATGTGAATATAATGGTTGTGACTAATAAAAGGAACCACCCCCACTCCGCAGGAGGGGGGGGTATCCTTGACTAGCTTCGTCGAAGAAGCCCCATGGTATGGTGTAATCAATGGGAGGTGGGATCACTATCCGAGATTTACTTGCCCTTAGTTTTTCCTTGAAATCTTCTACCTGACTAAGTGAGATTGTCGCAGAGACCTCAGGTGACGCAAACTTGTCTTTAAAAACAACATTATTTCTGGCCCACCAAATGTTGGAGATCATGATGCTCGGGAGACCTGCATACAAGAATACTGATCTGTCTTGGATCCAAGATCTGAAACAGTCTTTAATGGAGCCATGGTTCCAATTGGTCTTGGCTTTTAGTTGTTCTTTTATTAACTGCACAACCTTCCCTGCATATGGACAAGTGATAAAAAGATGAGTAATGGTTTCTTTATTTTCTTTACAAAGAGGACATCTATTAGGACCACACCATCCTCATCTAAGACAATTGTCCCAAGATAACAATTTGTTTTTCAGTGCAAGCCATAGCGTTAATTTACATCCAGGAGGAGCTTTGAGTTTCCAAAGGGGCTTCCACCACCATTTCGGGTGAACCACAATGTTATCTTCTAGCCATGCTTTGTATCCCAATTTGACCGAGTAGGAGTTGTTTTATGGGTTTTTTGACCAGCATAGGGAGTCTTCAGAGTCTCTGTCAAGGGATATAAAATTTCCACATAAGAGGGAGATAAAGGAGTTCCATTCGTCTCGCATTGCTTCATGGAGATCAAGAGAAATTGCACTCTTCCATCCCAGTCCCCCTCGAATATGGGGAAAACCAATGTTTAGATCACTCAGGAACCAGAGATTTTTATCTTTGAGAAAAAGGAGTAGGGGAGGAGAGACTTTGTAGTTGTTTTCGACTCCCAATATGCTAGACTATCTAGTTACCAATTAGGGAGAAGGCTTCCAAAAGAACTTTCCAAACAATTGAGCCTTTGGTAGATTTTATAGGCTCTCGAAACCATTCCAAAATGGATAAGTTGGAAAAATAATTGGAGTTCATGACTCTTACCCAAAGAGAGTTCATGACTCTTACCCAAAGAGAGTTGCCCAGGGTTAGTCTCCAGAGGTTCATTCCTACTAGGGCTCGAGCAAAAAGATGAATGTTCTTTAAACCCCATCCGCCCATATCTTTGGGTACAACAATTGAATTCCAATTGGCTAGATGCGTGCCTCCAGGAGAGTTATGTCCCACCCATAAAAATTGAAAGATTATATAATTGCAGTTATGGAGTTCCAATAAACGAGAATTCCTTCTAAGACCACTTTAATTAGCACTAGTCTTCCACCTCTGGAAAGGAGTCTATTGACCCAGATGGCTATTTGGGCCTCAACTTTTTTGATTAACCAGCTCTAGTCTTCTTTCCTATAATTGTTTGGTTTTAAGTTGAAGCCCAGACACTTGAATCCTTCAATAAGAGGTTTCCTTTGGGTAGGAAAGGTGTTGGCGACGGAGGACTCTTTTGCTTTCGCTCAGTGATTAAGAATTAGACAAGATTTTTCCATATTTACTTTCATTCCCGTGGTGTTACAAAAGAGGTTTTAAATCTTTTTGAAGGAATTTAAGTTCCTTTGAGAACCAAATAAGCTGCAAAAGATGTCATCTACAAATAACAAATGTCTTACTGATTCGGATTCCAAGACTGCAATTGCTCTCAAAAGGCCATTGGACTGGGCCTCCTTTATCAATTTTCTACGTGCTTTTGCAACAATCAGGAACAAAAAGGGAGAAAGAGGGTATCCCTAACGTGTACCTCTGGATACTTTGAAGAAACAAGACGGGGCTCCATTGATAAGGACGACAAATGAAGCACTTTGAACACATCCCATAATCCATTTAACCGCTTTTAAGAACATGCCCATTTGGAGTAGGGCCATATGCAAAGAGGTCTAGTTTGCTCAATCATAGGCTTTGGAGAGGTACAATTTTAGGATGGTTGCCTTAAGATTTCATTTTTTGACAAAGTGGAGAACTTCTTGAGCGATGACAACTGCGTCATGAATCTGTCTATTGTGTAAGGATCCAAATTGTTCTTCCCCTATGAAATCACTTAGCATCGGTCTCAGTATTCTAGAGATAATCTTAGAGATTAATTTGTAGATAACATTGCAGCATGCAATCGGTCTATAATCTTCAAAGGAGGAAGGGCATTGCTTTTTTTGGATAAGGCATAGGAAGGTGGCATTGAGAGGTTCGTGAATTCTTCCTTCCTTTTGTGATTCTCTCACCACCAATAACAGATCATTCTTCAAGTGGTCATAGAACGCCTTAAAGAATTCCACCATGACACCATCTGGGCCTGGGCTTTTTCCATTTTTCATGGAAAACAACCCTTCCCTTAGTTCTGGTTCTGTAACCTCTTCCTCCAAGGATAAATTTGTTTCTTCAGAAAACAAAGTAGGGAATTTTCCCACTACCTCCATGATTTCTTGAATGGGGCATGTAGAGGGGGATGAAAAGAGATTACTGAAAAAGTTTACTCCGACCTTTGGCTTTTCCTCAAAAGATACTGCCACATTTCCTTCTTCATCCTTGATTTCCCAAATTGTGTTGAGGTTTCTTCGATAGTTCACAAATTGATGAAAAAACTTGGTGTTATTATCTCCTTCTTTTATCCAGAGAGCTCTACTCTTAATGCACCATTCTTGTTCTTTTGTTTTGATCCACTTGGCTCATTTTTCCTCCAAATCTATTAATTCTAGTAACTTTTCAATGGACATGTGCTCTCCTCTAGCTTTCTAAGGGCCTCGAAAAATATTTCTTCAGTGTCTCAAACTGAACGAAACCTCTTGGCCTTCCAAAGAGGGAGTCATTTTTTGATGGCACTTTTCAAAGTCTTAATATTATCAACAAACCACATCATGAGAGGGACAAGGTTCAGAGGGGAAAGCTTGACCCAAGAGGAGAGAACCATATTCTTGAAATATTCCTCTCTCATCCAGGAATGGCATAATTTAAGGGGGAAGGAGGGGACTCAAATCCCGAAGACCAATATAAGGAGACATGGAAATGATCTAAAATACCTCCCACCTCTACCCCTGATCTAAAAGTTGAGCCCAAATTCAGGAGGGCTTCAAAGACAAAAAAGAAGTCCAATATTTTTTCAACCTCCTCATCACTAGTTCTCAAATTTCTCCAAGTGGGGTAGAGCTTCACATGTTCAATATCCAACAATCTGACCTTTTCTAGAAAAGAAAGTAAAAAACCAATTCGCTTGTCCGCCCTGGGGTGCATTCCCCAAACTTCCCAAAGGGAGAGAGTAAAATTCAAATCCCCCCCCCCCACCAAGAGAGGGTCACGAAAAACACCTGCAAAAACCAAGTCCTCCCAAAAGGAGGTCCTATTAGAGTGGGGGCCATAAATATTAACCACTAAGATGGCTAAATAACTATTCTTCTATTTTAAATTAACTGAAATTGTAGAGCGAACAATAGAGGAAGAGAAGGCCTGAAAATTAGGGCTCCATCTGGTAAGCAGACCTCCTGAGAGACTTGAAGCGTCGATTGTGTTGAAGGACCAATTCCTAAGCCAAGGACTAAAAATTTCTCTAGCTTTGTCACCTGAACACATCATTTCTTGGATCATGATTATGTCCGGATTTAGGCTTAGGAACATTCGTTTGAGTGACAACTTCTTTGGGGCACCCCCAACCCCTCGCGTGTTGAAGGAGAGGAAGATCATTTTGCCTTTGGCGGAAGGGATTTCCTTGCTCTAACAGCCCTGGTGATGATCGCTTGGGTTCCTTTGCGAATTTCCACGATGACTTGTTATTTTGCTTTCAAAAGATGGGATTTTCTACCAGCCTGGGCATGAGGAGGAGGGTCGAGGGACAAACCTCCATGGGAAGGGAGTGACACTTAGGTTTTGGATCTCAAGGCATATCTATTGACCCGAGGAGAAAGGGAAGCTTCAGGGGAGGGGGGAAGGGGGAAAACGATATTGGAGACTTCAGGAAGGGGTAAAGAGGAAACCCTAGGAGAAGAAGGGAGGGAGGAAGCAGGTAGGGGGGTCCGTCTTGGGGAGGGGAGAGGAGGAAGGTTATCTCAAGGGATCTTTTTCCAAAACTAATTGTGCAACCGACGAACACGGGGGGTGGGGGAAGGAAGGGGGAACTTCGGGATAGGGGGAGGACCTGGGAGAAGGGGGGGAAATAGAGGGGAGGGGGTCAGAGGAAAGCATCCCCATACCAAAAAGATAAAACAGAGAAAGGGACAAAGTAACCACACCTATACCATAATCTTTTTTAACCATGCCACCCAAAGATTGATTAGAAAGGATCACTTTGTCATTATCCAAAGGAATCTCTTCATTTTTTCCTTCCACCGGGACGACCTCGACTGAGTTCTTCTTTTTAATAGTGGATTTGGTTTTCCAAAGTCTAGTAGGGGATTTCTGAAGCGATGCGATTATAGTGCACTGGGAGCAGATATGACCAATTTCATGCCATTCGTAGCACCAAAAAGGTAGACTCTAGTAGTCTACCTTCTAGTGCCAAGTAATTCTCGCATAGACCAGATCGATGTTGCCTAGTAAAACTTCTCTAACATCAACTTCAATCATGACCTAGGCCCATCTACGATCTTTTTTCGAGTCCCATTTTGGTTCAAGCTTGACGAAAGAGCCCAATTTGTTGCCAATAGCTTCCAAAGCTTCCCTGGACCAAAAAGCCAAGGGAAAGTTGGGTAAAATTGCCCATACCTTCATTACTGCCATGGATTCCTTAAGGGGGTTGAAATCCACTATCCAGGGTTTTAGGGTAAGTCTGGATGGACCCCATGACTAGTTCTGTCTTTGTATTTCTTTGTAGTCTTCAGCCGAAAGGAAACTGAAGGAAATCCAATTTCTGGACAAAAGATGAACCTTTGGGGTATATCCAATTAGGGGTTTCCATAGGTTAGTTATCCAACCTGTGAGGGATTTTTCTCCCAGAGATTTACTAGTGAAAATTCTGACCAGAGTCTTCCTCACTAGTTGAGGAACGTCACTAAGGGAAATATCGTCTCCGCCCACCATCTTCACAGAACTCCTTCATTCCTTTATACACTGAGCTGATTTTTTATGTAGGGGTTGGTCGCCTTTTCCTATTATACCCTTCTTTTCTTCCGTCCATGTAAAAAGAAGAATATTACCCTTCTCCTTAGGGGAAGAAGATGAGGGAACATAAGAAATATTTTGTTTTCTGAGGGGGAGATAAGGTCGAGAGACTGTAGATACGACGTGAGAAGTGGAAGGTTTGGCATGCTCAAGACTATCGCCTCCAAACCCTTGCAGTAAATGTGAAATTATGCGAGGGGTTGAGCGAGGGTTCTGGAGGGATTCCAAAAAATCGTCGTGGGGTGCAAAGGGGAAGGGACTTGAGGGACTGACTTCACAGTCCACTGCCTCCATGTCAAAGTCCACCATGTGTCTCGACCCACGTGATAGGCACACAGACACCACTTGGGTCTTGTCAAAAAATGTCGCCGCAAGGAGGACGAAATTGGAAAGAAGGGGCCCAAGTTTTCTAGGGTTTATTAATTTAGAAATTATAATTATAATTTAGTTCATTCATTAATTATTATTATCTATTTAACCTTATCATTATATGTCACCTTTAGGGTTCCTTTTAGGGTTTCTCATCTCAACCGACATGTTTAGCTCAAATTATATCCCGCATCATGTATTTGTTAGGAAGATTAGCAACTCATATCTTTGACAATTAAGTCTTGAAGATGAATCCAGTTCCAGATTCGAAATGTCGATTACAATGGCTCTTATTGTGGACAATCTGGAAAATATCTCTAAAACTAACACAACCAGTACAATATCTCAAATACTCTTATATGAAGTTAGTATGCATGCCAATTGATTGTTTTGAGGGTCGGTTGCATTTATGATCCGTTATCCCTTATTTTCATCTTCAAGAAGTGTCTATTGTACTCTTATCCAAAATACATGCTCAACTTTCACTAACATTTATTATAAAACAATATCTTAGGCATTAACCATGAATCATACAATCAAACCAAAATTTGAAAGGTTGATCACTTGAATCTTGGTTTTACCAATGAGGGAAAATAACATACAACATACATCCAACCCCAAGATGTCCAAGGTTTGATCGAAAGCCAAGTTAGATGCTTGCATGTACAAGTCTTTGGCCTTCTACTTGATTAAGGATTTTATGATGTCTCTCCTTGCTTTGGAGCTCCTATATGATTGAGTGATTCTCTATGATCCAATGCC
Source organism: Picea glauca (assembly GCA_000966675.3). Taxonomy (NCBI): domain Eukaryota; kingdom Viridiplantae; phylum Streptophyta; class Pinopsida; order Pinales; family Pinaceae; genus Picea; species Picea glauca. Next base: position 10,836 of record JZKD02S1360593.1, read on the forward strand.
ACTGCACATATTGATTGTATAGGTGTCAGTATGCCTCTTGATGTTAATGTTGATTTGTTCTCAAGGTCCTATAATGGGATATTTTGGTTGGTTTCCTTCAAAATATATGGTATTCCTCTCCCATTTTTTATATGCATCTATGCATTTCTCGTGAATTGGAAGAGGTCTAGTTTAGTTGGTTTTGATATATGTCTATTTGTTCTTAAAGTTTGCTCACTTTTTTCATACACTTTCTTCTCTCATAGTTGCCAACTACATGGTAGGTTCTTGAATGTACTTAATATTCTAAATATCATGAATAATAGAGTAGAGATCTATGCAAAATCGTCCACCATTTTTCTCAACACTGCCTCAAACTCCTCACATTTGAATAAAATTCAATTATTCTTTGTTTATGAAAATTATTCTTCAAAATATATCTTTCATAATGACTAGAACATGGATTTCTTCCATGCTGTGAACCTTGGTCTAATGCAAGTCTTCTATAAGGGTAATCATATCTACTATATTCATCTAAATTCTTCTATCTTCCTTCTTGAAAGTTTGATCATTATGAATGATGGATCAAAATTGTTCAATACACAATTTATCTCTTCCAATATAACTAGGTTTCTCTCATTATGGAAACCAATGATTCTTTTGTCACGTAGAATGCCTGAAAATTTTTGTGAGGAATGAAGTTAATTTGTGGGAGTTGGCAATGCTAAATTTT
>JZKD02S1360604.1:0-11547 GCA_000966675.3 Picea glauca
ACTGGACCCCACAATGCCTCTCAAATACCACTGTACTCGCTATAACATCCATCTGGCTACTCTGGTCATCATAAGTCTCTGCCCTGTGATGATGTCCCAAAGTGGGGACATTACAAGAGCCCTCAGGTGTACTTATAGGCAAGGGTTGAGAACCTTCCAGATGCTCTGGAGATAAACCTTGAATTCTACATGAAAGACATGGAGGAGCTATTGTAAACGAGTGACAAACTTACGAAGAAAATTGTATGGTCAACTTTGGAAAAAAAACAACATGCGCTAGTAAACAAAATCTAGGAAACAACACCAAGAAAACAAGACCTTCTAATTTCGAAGTTACTAGTTGGTGATGAAATCCAATGTTGCAACAACGAGACAAGAAGGGGCTGGTCTAGGGTGGAAAATTTACGTTGACGACCTCCTTAACGGACTTACACCCTAGTGCAATATCCCACACATAATTGTGGGTATACCCTCCAAGGAGCCCGAGTGAGTTTGGCCAACGTCGATTCTAGGTACCGTGAAGACTTTCCCCTTCATAGTCACCTTGTGTAAGAACCTAGAAAGATAGGCCACTAAGGTTACCACTGACAACAATAAATCCTGGGGGGACAGTCGACAGTCCGATCCACACGCAAGGGCAGGCTATCTAGCCCGAAATCAACTCAAAAGGCTTCCACTCATCATTGTGGGTATACCTCCAAGTGATCCCCGTAATACGTGTAATATCTACACCGATATCAACAAAGCAGGGTGAGTAACTCTGTTAATATCAATGAAACCTCATGTTTGACCCTTGTGTGAGAAGGGCTTCCCAGGACAAGAAGTTGTAAATGGAATTTGACACTCCTTAACACAAGATGCTATTGTGTATTTTGTGCTTTGGAGAGTGTATCTCTCTTCCTATTCCAAAGCGCTAGCCTAGCTAAATTTTTGTGTAATAGAGCCCTAGAAAAGAGTTACTAGTTAAATTTTACGATTACACAGTGTTATTAAGAGTTGTTTTTACTCAAAGGAAGCAGAGATGAAACTGATATTGTATGAGACTCTGACCCAACGATGCATGGATGAGAATGAAATATATCAATTTTCGTTGAATGAATCCTATGTATGGGAGGGAAAGAGAAGTTTTTTGGATCAAACTTGAACTACAAGACACAATTTCCTTTAAAATGCAATTGCAACAAATCACACATCAATAACAATTCTCTATTGTTTCTTTTTCAATAATTTCAACAATTGATTTTTAATACTTTCGAAGACGAAAATGCTTTTGAAAGAAAAACGTTGTTCACTTTTCAAAAAGGACCTACACCATGATGGTGAGAGTGAAGAAAACCAACAACTAATGAACAAGCAATAGATAAAAACCCAAACCAATCTTTCAATGGAAACAAAAATAACAAGCAAACCAAACTAGTCTTTTCAATTGCATAAGAAAAGTGATCTTTCAAAGAATACGCAAATGATAAAGACAAAGAAGCTCAAGTTTCAACTGATAGCCGGTCCTTAACCAAACAAGCATACTCATATTATGAAATCAGAGAGTATATCTTTGTCGAGTAAAGTCAAGAAACAAAAGTGAAGAAAAAAGTGATAGGAAGAGCCTTTGAAATCCTAAGACTGTTCGTGCACAAAAATGAAGACAAGAAAAACATCAACCAATGGTCCAAGAAACTCTTTTAGGCACCTATACTGATCTGAGCAGTTGAAGATGGAAAAACTCAAATCCAAAATTTTGAAAAAGAGGGTCTGTAGGCTAGTAGTATTACACAGTGTGAGAATGGGTCATTATCGCAGGTGAGCTTTGAGCAGAGTGAAAGAACCTCGCACTGAAATTTTTATCAAAGTGAAAACTCAATAGATTCTTGTAGGCCACTATGGAGTGTAGTGCGAGAATGTCTGAAACTAATCAAATTTTTGGAAAAAGACACAAAATTTGAAGAGGCCTCTAGACCTAGAGGGTCTATGAGGGTATCCCGAAGACTCAGAGATTGATATGAATGGAGAAAGGTAAGTCAAGAGCAAATGGCCAAGGAAAAATACCCAAAACCACAAAGAAAATAGGTTATATCCCCAGTGGAGTTGCCAATTTTGTTATCGGACTAATCGGTAGGTGCGGACACTAACAGATCTCCCTAGATCCACCTGGATCTAGAACAAAACAGGATAGGACATGACTCTTTCCCTAAGTTTTGACCATTGAATTAACTAGTAGGGAATAACAAGTAACATACCTTTGTATTGCTTCCTAGGGTCTCTGTTTCTCCCTCTTTGCTCCGGTGCTCTCTTGAGGTCAAGACCAAGATGACACAAACCAACCAAAGTGAAGATAGAAAAATATATTCAGCTGTCAACTTATGTGTATGATCAAGGAATTACACAATAAAGTGAGAATGACTTTATGGGAAAAGGACATGTCGTTGTATGATATTAATTGAAAGTAGAAGATTACAACCTGATCTCCTTGATGTCACAAGCTTCCTTTCGGTGGCTCTTGTCTCCAACACACACACACTTGCTCGATCCTTGTATGAAGAAGATCAAATCCTCTTGATAGACTTGCTAGATTCTCCAATCTCCTGTTCAAGCTAAGTCCTTCACACAATTCTTTCTCCAATTCTCCAATGCATCTTTCTTAACCTTTTCCATGAGAATTTCATCAATATATAGGATATAATGAGATGGTTACTTGGATAAGAATGATCCCACAATATCAGGGAATCCAGTACAAGGATAACCATTCGAATTCCAACCCATTCTTCTAGAAGATTCCCTTCTATAACCATCGAGAATTCATCCTTTTTCAAGATTTAGAGCAAGTTCTCACCCTAGATATGTAGCACAGTGTGAGAAGTTCGCACCCTAGCTTAAGGCATCTTGTGAGAATGGGTCATTGTCGCACCCTGGGATATTAGCAACCTGCGAACTCTCTTCAAAAGTAAGTTTTCTGGGAAGAGATGAATGTCACTTTTCTCAGGAGAAAGTTCTTATGAGGAGCCTGAGTACAACATCATTAATACACCATCATGATGACCAAAATCATGGGTAACACCCCCCCCTCCCCCCCACACTACCTCTCTTGCTACCTAAAATTCCATCCCCCTTATGAAAGCGTTATCCTCAACGCTTGATGTACAACCATATACCAAGGTCCCATGGATAATTTTGGACCATAGTGCTGAAGTAGACTAGAGAACCAGTGTCCCATGGATAAGTGTGAACCATAGTGATGAAGTAGACTAGAGAACCAGGGTCCCATTGAGAAATCAAAGCCACCATGATGAAGTAGTCCAACCACCATTGTAAACCAGGGTCCCATGTCCAAGTGCTCATGTGAACTCCACATAGAAGATATCGACACTCAATATCCAACTGAAAATGATGCTCCCAATACTGACACCAATCATGTGGATCCAAATAAGAATATCCATCCACATAGTGGGAAAGGGTCAAAGCTGAATCTGGAAGGAACAATACCATTGTAGAATATGCAGGATGGATGTTGGTAATCATAACTAGCTCTTGATGTGGGACAATTATGTTCTCTATAGAAGGTGGAGTAGAGTCATCAAATACAATATGGAAGTGGTTGGCATCCCATAAATGACAACTATCTATATACCAATCATTGCAATCGGCCTCAAAATCATACCAAGCATATATTTCTTGATTATATTCATCCTTGATGTTCGCCGTAAGAAATATCTCTTGCATGTTATCCAGTGAATCTTGAATACTACAAAAACTATCATTGAGGTCGTATGTGAGGCCATCTACAAATTCATCCAATCTGTCATTCAATGTGTCATACAATTGAGATTTGAATGCTTCTGTAATTTGTAGAATTTATTTGAGGGTTTGAGAGGAAATTTCCATATGAGCACTCTATGAAAATTATGAACTATGTAGTCCCGTTGCCTTCACGAAAAAATATAAAAAAGAGAACAATAAATTATGATAGAAAATCACGGCTTTTTCCAGAAAAACCCTGAAAAAATGTTGAATTTAAAATGCTCATAACTTCACTTTCCGAACTCCGTTTCGGTTGATTTCTTTTTGAAATTGGGTATTTTTTCAAGAGGAATTTAAATACCTAATTTATTTTTTCAAATTCAGCTCATAAAGCTTCATATCTTAACCTAAAATGCACCATCCTCTTTTTCTTCCCTAGAAAAAATTCTGCAAAAAGAGTAAGAAATTCTTCCCTTCTTTGGCAAAGGAAAGTGCTCTGATACCGGTTAAGAACCTGAATAGATCTACAAATATAATCACCACAAATGCTGGATACACAATAGATCCACAAAGCAATATAGAAGAAATACACTTTATTATATCAAAACCCTTGAGGTAGGGAAACACCATATAATGGATCATATTATGGAAGGGATCATCTCTTGTTCACTTGCCTCTTCGTGGGGGAAACCTCCTAATGAACTTCAACTCCAAATACAATATTTATCTTATTTGTCCAAGGAAAGTTCTCTGATACCAATTATTAAGAACCAAAGAACTGAATACAAAGTACCACAATAGTGACAAAGATATTTGAATACAATCACCACACAAGATAAATGAAACAATATAGAAAACCACACTTTATTATATCAAACCCTTGAGGTAGGGGAACACCATACAATGGATCCTATTATGGAAGGGATCATCTCCTATTCACTTTCCTCTTCGAAGGAGAATCCTCCTATTGAGCTACAACTCACAATACAATAATTCTCTTCATGTCCCCTTACATTGCTTGAATACCTTGATATAGTGCTACCACTACCTAAGAAAATTCTAGAGGAGGAATATTATAGAAGTAGAACCTTCTAAGAAGTCCTCTTACATTGATTATATTTAAATAGTCATTTATTATATCTAACTACCATATTGGGCCTTATTTAATAATATAGTGGATCTAGTCCACCTTACATTGAATGGCCTCTGCCCCACCCCCCACTACCTCTCTAGCTACCTAACATTCTTGTACTAAAAAATTCAATAATGTGAGCAAAATATTCTTCAGAAATCTCCATTGAAAATATTTGTGCATCGGGAAAGTGTCCTCCAAGTTGCTTGGTTCTTCTCCATTAGTTATTCTGGACAGATGATCTTTCCCTACATTCAATCTTCTAGGTTTCACCACTACTTCAAATATTGAAATAACAACAACAACTATCTACATATTATTTCCCCCAACACTGGATTATTGACTAAATATATAAGAGAAGAGTTATTTGTAAACATATTAAAATGTTCACCTAACAAATAATGCTTGAACTTCTGCAATGCATATACCATAGCCAAACCTTCTCTTTATGTTGTATTGTAATTTTTTTTTTGAATCTGGCACCCTCCTACTTGAAAATGCTATTGGGTGATCTATGTCACCTTCTCCTAGATGTTTTATTACTTCTCCAAGTGCTATTTCAGATGCATCTACATGAACATGAAACTCCTTTGACCAATCAGGAAACACCAAAATTTGTGTTGTGACCATGTTCTCCTTTATGATATCCAAGCTCTGTTGGCACTCATCCTTCCACTGATACTTAATGTCCTTCTTCAATAATTTCTCCATTGGGGCAGTAATATGTGTATATCTCCTTATGAAATTCTTTTAGTGTCCTGTATGACCAAGTGTACTTTTTACTGGCGAACTGATTTAGGTGGTGGTAAGTTAACTATGACAACAATCTCCGCAGGATCTACCAGCAAACCATGTTTACACACCACATGCCCTAACAAGATTCCAAATGGTGAGTTGAATATGCATTTTTTAATGTTCAATGAAATTTAACACTGTCTACACCTATATAACATCAATATTAACACTTCAACATGATCCTTCAATAATCTAAATACTATCCAATCATCCAAATAAACTTCCAAAAATTTATGTATGAAATCCTTAAATGTAGCTACTACTTCTCTGGAAAAAATACCAAGGGATTATTCAATCCAAATGGCATCACTATGTACTAAGATGACCCCCATTCTATGGAAACTGTAGTCTTATGTCGATCCTTTGGTGCTATTTTGATCTGGTGATATCCTGAAAATCCATCAGTAAATGAATATGCTTCTTGTCCTCCTACATTCTCCAATACTTCATATGTAAATGAAGTAGGGAAGGGATCCTGCATCATTCAACTTCCTAAAGTCTACAAAGATCTGTATTCCCTCTTGCTTCTTCTTCTGCACTACCATAGGGATAATCCATTCAGATTCTTCCATAGGTTCTATGACACCATCCTCTAACATTTTATCAATTTCTTCCTTCACTTTCTGCTTATACATTGGATTCAACCTGTAAGGTTTCTGTCTTATTGGTATAACATATAGTTTTAAAGGGATATTCATATATCCAAGTTCTCCTACGACCCACTTACTCTCTAAAAAGGTTACTGGAAATAAATCACTATCCTCACGCAGTAACTCGGTTATTCTTTCTACTGTCTGGTTGTCCCAATAGTATCCAATACTTGCAATCTTTGGATTCTCTGTTGTTACAATATTTACCTTCTTTATCTTTAGTGGTGCATAAAAATATTTTGACTATAATTGTGGACCTTATACTTTTCTTTCCCCTTCAAATTCTATGCTTTGAACATTGTGACGTCTTCTTCTGCGATGTGATAACAATGTAGTAACTATCTGACTTTCTGTCTCTTCTAGTTCCAATTCCAATTTTGTTTACCAATTCCTTGGGATTCCTTATAATGTATGAATAATGTGGTGTGGCCATTCCTCTGGTGGTACCAATATCCATTGAATTATACATATATCCATATGTTCTCTGGGTTGTCTAGTTCCATCATACTTCTCCATATACTTGTTCTCCTATTTTGCGTCAAATATGATGTGCGGTAACCTTTTGCATTGATATCGGTTATTGATCTTCTCTTTGTGAGTACCCAACCAATGTGTAGGTGTTGCTTTCAAGGCCATATCTAATACTATTAATCTTTGATTTTCCACTATTTATAACTCAAACTTTGATAAAAAATCTTCTAGATCATTCTAACCATAAAAAGTTGGAGGTTCTCTTACCTTTGTACCAACCCATCTTAGTGCCCATGTCATTCTTGCACATCTTCTGGTAGATAACTCATGTAAGAACTGTTGACAATTCTCTAGTCCTATGTATGAATATGAAGCACACGAACTAATGCTTCTCCAGCAAAGCATACCATATGTTGTTGGGTTAATGTAATTCTCCTCTCACACGTTAGTTCTATACAAGTGATTTATGTCTTCTGTAATAAAATTTTATGTCACAGGTTCAACATATCTTCCACCCTATGAAGGATCCAATGATGCAATGACTCTATATTCTCTTGATTCAACGATCATTTTCTCGGTATTCAAGTTGATGATATCTTGATTATCAAATGCCCAATCCAGTCCCAAAAATGATGGATAAGGTGTAGTGTTATCTAATATGTCAATCACTTTGAAGTATGCCATAGTGAAAACACCATCTAAATCCACTGGTATTCCTTTCAATCTCCCAATTGGTATTACCCTATGTTGATTTTCTAAATTCAAATGAATATGTGAATATCCCAGTGTAGGTTCCCCCATGGATCCCCATGTGTTATTAGTTAGAATATTTACTTCAAACCCCAAGTCTAATATAATATCACCCATATTAAAATCTCCAATATTTGGATTCAATCTAAACTCCCTACTTTTTCTTGTCTTCTTACGAATCTGATTGAATTTCTTCTATTCTAATTTCATCTCTTCTCCATAATTTCATTTTTATAACATACTCTATAATACTTGTAAAGAGATTTTATCATTCAACAACTTCACAAAAGACCCCAAAAAGTTTCTGAAATTACTTACTTGTTCTGATGGCTGATCTTTGTTGGTATGATAAAATAGGTGATGCATATCATATACTGGTACATCCTCTCCTAGATTTGTACTTGAAGTAGACACAATATTCTCCTTCAAAATCTCCTATCTGGCCTCCTTGAATGTCTTCTTCTCCTTACACACATAAAAAAAAATTAGGTGTTGTATTCTTTCTGACCCACTGGTACTGGTCCTAATTTTTCTTTGTTGCATCTACTCCTGTCTTGGCTTCACCTCTAGTAACTATATTTATCTTCTTCCCATCCTATTCTCTATTTCCCACAAAAATCCATTGAATATTCTGGTTGTTCTGATTCCTCTTTTCCTATATCTTTGTCAACAATGTCAAACATTCTTCTGTATCATGACCTACTGTGTGACAATACATACATGTCAATGGTGGTTGTGGACAATATTTTTCATAATGTCCTAGTTTATGAAAATTGTGACAAGTTACTGGTCCTCAACCTCCTCCAAATCCTCTTCCTCCATGGTATCCTCCTCTAAGGCCTCCTTTGTTTCCTTGATTTTATTTTCATGGTGTATTATACTATGGTGATTTATTTTACTACGACTGCACATTATTATACTGTGGTGGAACTGTAAACTGTTGTGTGTTATTATAATGTGGTGGTGTTGCAAATGGTTGTGTGTTGTTATAATTTGGTTGTGTTGTAAACTACTGTGCAAGTTTTCCTATCATTAGTTCATCCTGTACCCTATAAGTATTTGAGGTCCTTTCCTTCATCATTTCCAAGGTTCTATAATAATTTTACTCATGTACTAGAGACTTGCAGAAGTTGTAGAATGTACTATTGGGTATTGTTTGATACTTTTTTTATCATGGGACAATGATAGGGATCATTTCCATGTGTTATACATATTTCACACCATGGTCCTCCTATGGGTAAAGAATTTGGTATTCCTACTCCCAAATTACTGTGCGAACGTTGGACACTCATTCTTATGATGTCCTTTTGTTCTGCGTAATGTGTACCATACAAATTCCCTCTTCTCCTTACCTTTATTCTGATTCAACTGAAATGTCAGGTTTTTAAGATATCCTCTCAGCTCTTCCATAGCTGGATCTATATGTTTATACTGATTTTCCTCTAATTGTAAGGTTGCTTGCAAAGCCTCAGTCTGATTCTGGATTTTTTGTTACATCAATGGATACTTAATATGTGGAAATAATGAATTAACAATTAAGTGCCTACGCTGCATATTTGTGATAGGATACTTCAACTTAACTTTCGACCCCTTGAACTTCTGATCAATATCCCAAATTGATTATCCTAGATTCTATTTGATCTCTATAATATCATTCATGAACCGATTCTCTAAACTTGTCCGCTGGAATTCATTAATTAATGTCTTCTTCACATATTCAACAATTGCAGGTTCTCCTTATGGGATGTTTACTGCAATTCATGTATACCAATCCAATGCATGGTCTTTGAATGTGATTTCTAGTTGTGCCACTTTTGTATCTTCATCTGTGATCTTCTTAGCTCCCCAAATATTCTCACAAATAAACAAATGCTTCTCTGGGTCCTCCAACCCTTCTCCATGGAACTATGGTAACCAAATAGTTGGATCTGCTCCTTCCATTGTGAAGTTTGTTGTACTACCACCTCCATGCAGTGTATATACTTGACTACTACTAGTTGAAGTTATACTTTTAATTGAATTTCCACTAGACCCACGTCCTATTAAAATCCTTCTACCATTAATTGATGGTTCTTTAAATGTTTCTTCTTCTTCATATGTCTTAGTCTCACATGGGGTTGTGGGTTCCACACTAATTCAGATCCAGAATGGAGATCCTTCTTCTGCACCAAACCCTTGACCTCTAGTTTTCATCTCATATGTGGCGTGCAGGATTTCCTCAATCTACCCTGTCACACAAAGATACTCTACCTCTTCCTCATCACTATCCAAGTCCTCTCGCTCGACTACTTCCCTATTTTTACTATTGATCTTATATTGGTAGTGTCTTCCACTGCACTTAACTCTCGCTCTATCTAATATATCCTTGGTGTGTTCCTCATCCATCATAATGGGGTCCATTTCTTACGTTTTCTGGTCTCTCTCCATATCCCTCTCCATATCTCAAATATTCTTTAGTGCTTCCCCCAATTCCCTCATGCACACAGAGTGATTTAGTTTTCTAACACCATTTTCATCACTCCTTTATCATGTAATAAAATATTGATCGATGTGTAAAGTGATCGAACGTACCTTCCTCTTGGTCCCTTCAAAATTTCCTACTCTGAAATAGTGTATGACTTCACAGTATCGACTACAAAATATTTAACCAGAAATCCATTGTGCGTGTGAATTTATTATTGACTCTTTCTAAACACGCAATATTCCTAGTAGTCCACTCTACTAGTCTTATCCGATTAGCCAAGTGATTATCCTTCAACCTAAATATCCACTCTTGCAACAACTCTGGAAAGTAACAAAAAAATTCCTCATGAAGATCAGTAAACACATACCTTTCCAAATACAGGAACAGTGTATACCTGCAACCTCTATTTTATTTTTGCATGAAATTGAGTTGTTTTATCTCCAACCATCTTTCAATATCCTGCTTAGTTGGATTCCATGGCCTAAACATCCCCTTTTACCATTGCATTCTCTTCACCATCCTTCAACAAGTCCCTTCCAATTTGATCTTTTGAGTTCCAAAGAGAAACATAACCATTTGTTGGATGTATGGGATGACCATGGTTCTACTTTAGTTCTCCAACAAAACCCTACAAACCATCGGCCCTTTTGGAGACTATAAGGAAACATTGCGCATAGAGTGCACAACACAGTCTCACCCAAGATGGATTATGGGTGACTGGAAGACGAGATGTATGCAGTCATGGAAGGGATGTTTCTCATGGGATGTTTCTCATCTATATGTTATAAATTATTTCTACCTCATATTTAACAGGTCTACCATTCTATAACCCTACTCATTTATGAACATTCATTCTACAATAACATAACCTAACTGATCCCATGCACATTGCATTCTAACTATAGCAGATTCATTCATTCATCATAAACCATATAAAATAAAAATTCCACACAATGACGCAATGTTTTACCGTAGTTCACCCCCTTGGGCTATGCCCACAAAGATCTAGCAATATTTGCTTCTTTATTCATCTTCATCAAGTCATTGTTTTACATGCATTACATCATAAGTGCATGAATACATGTATATAGATGTGGTGAGGTTGACTAGTGTTACACCAATATCCACATCTTGCAACCTAACCCTTAGTTGCAATCCATAAGTCTCCAAAACTGACTCAACATTAGCTCCACAACTGTCAACCAAAAACTAGAAACTGCGACTCATAATTCATCCCAAAACATGCTACTAAAAAAATAAATCAACTCAAATATCAAAATACATGTATTTATACTACAAAAGAGGGTTAAAACCATTTACATCAATGACAAAAACCATAACCCTAAGTGGATTAGCTTTGTCCACATTGTAAACTCATGCGCACGGTTGGTCCACAATCCAACCATTTCCTCATCAGACTGTCATTCTTTCTTCCTTTGAATTTCCTCTTCCTCACATTGTTTTTCCTTGTATTTTGGCACACTACTTTTCCTTATTTTTTGGAACGCACTCCTATTCTGGTCCAATTCTCAATTGCTTCATTGATTGTTGTA
>JZKD02S1360626.1:0-11547 GCA_000966675.3 Picea glauca
GTTCATGTGTTTCACTGTTCTTTTTATAGGAACAATGGAGAGTCAGAGCAAAATTGGTTGTTGGAGAAAGCATGGCGCGACAAAGAAAGAGAGAAGGGAAAATTTCATTTGGAGTACACGTGCACACATATACACTTTGATTTTAGATGTATGATCAATTTTTTTGAAATGTCATGGTCATGTGTTTCACTGATCTTTTGATAGGAACAATGGAGAGTCGGAGCAAAATTGGTTGTTGGAGAAAGCATGGCGCAAGAAAGAAAGATTTAAAGGAAAATTTCATTTGAAGTTACACGCGCACACATATACACTTTGATTTTAGATGTATGATGTTCATTTTTTTTGAAATGCCATGGTCATGTGTTTCACTGATCTTTTGATAGGAACAATGGAGAGGCGGAGCGAAATTGGTTGTTGGAGAAAACATGACGCGACAAAGAAAGAGGTAAAGGAAAATTTCATTTGGAGTTACATGTGCACACATATACACTTTGATTTTAGATGTATGATGTTTAGCTTTTTTGAAATACCATGTTCATGTGTTTGGATTATCTATTAATAGGAACAATGGAGACCGCGAGCAAAATTACTTGTTGGAGAAAGCACAGCACAAGAAAGAAAGGGAATGCATTTTGGAAAGCTCTTGCTCATTCACATCCACCTCCTCTATACTCCTGTGTTGTGTCATGTTGTGTGAATGTGGAAGCGCTTCCCATGTCCCGTGGTTGTTTGTTTTTGTGTTGGTGTTTGTTCATATGTGTTGTGTCTGTATATATGTGATTGTATGTATGTGAAGTCGTGTTGTATTGAGTCCCGAGGAGGGGGCATGCGATATATATTGGAATGAGCAAAATCTAGATCCGGATCATCTCGACCAGGAAGAGGAGGAGGGAAGATGTTGCATCTCATTTCTATCTCTCTCTTTCCCCTCTTTGGATTGCAGATTCTCCATTCCAGGTATTATTATTTTCTTAAAAGCTTTTCTTTTCATTCGCCTTTGTATATAATTCATTTGAATAGTCTCGATATGTTATTTATTAACCGCAAAGGACTAGCCTAATTAAGTAATCAGATGTTGGATCTTTCCGTCGATGGAGATTAGATTTGTCTGTCTCTCTATGTACTCTAGGGCTTCTTGTAGCATCTGAAACACATCACCTTACTCAAGTCCTTCTTCCTTGTCCCCTAGCCTTCCTTCTCCTTGTAGCTTTTCTTGCTACACTTGTTCGTCCTCCCAATGAGAGAAATCTCTTCTACTTCCTCTTGTTGTGTTGAACGTGACTGTGACCCGAGTTCTTCCCACACCAAGTCATCCTAGAGCCTGTTGAAGGTCGGCAAAGTCTCTCGAGCATGTTCACCCTGAACAAAAAGCCTCCAAGATGGGAAAGCCATTCAAGGGAACAAACACCAACTCCCTATCTTCCACCTCCGTCCCAATGACACTCAACTGGTCTCTCAACTCTGCAATCCCGTCCATGTAGCTCACCAAATTATTTGTCTTGCACATGGGGATGGCCCAGGGCTTGTTTTGCAAAACCAATCAAAGCCCAAGACATGTCCTTGTTGGTTGTCTTGTCTGCCCTGTGAGCTACGAAGAGATTCTTCACGTTATCAAGAATGGTTGTCTTTGCCTTTGTCACCTCCTTGTTATGAGCATCCAACAACTCTGCATCAACAGGTGTTGCAATTGAGAAACTATCGAGAAACATTAAAACAAGCCAATCAAAGCTCAAGACATCTCCTTGTTGGTCGTCTTGTCTACCTTGTGAGTTATGAATGGATTTTTCATAGAATCAAGACTGATTGTCTTTGCCTTGGCCACCTCCTTGTTATGAGCATCCAAGAACTCCGCATCGACAGGGGTTGTAATCTTTTTCTCAACGTGTTCCTAAATCACGGCTTCCTCCGTAGGTATTCGTGGTCGAAGCTTCTGAGGAATGAAATTGGAAACTCCTTCCAACATATCACATTGTCTTAGTGCAATGGTGGACATCTGTTGAAGATCTAAATCCACCTCAAAGCAATAGTTAGCAAAAATGAAGTAGCACAAGCCCTTCTAGGGCTCATACGCTTCATTCAAACATCCTAGGGTTTCACACCCAGACAACCTGCATGAGGTTAACCTACGAATCCTAGGAACAACGCAATTGAAACACCAACTCCTCCTTCACCAAAAGAGTTATTTTAGCAAGAAAGCTCCGATACTACGTAGAAATTTCATGAATTGAGATTTCTTTTGCAAGTTGAGAAGTTTCACCTCCTTCGAGGTTCCATAGATTTAATCACTGCAAATTATCATCGTTAGGGATGAACTGAAATATAAATTACAGCAACAAACAATAGACATTGTTTCACTTCACAGCAACCCCAATACACTAGGCAATGCAAGAGAGAAGACACCTAATATATGGCAACAAGTTCCATCCCTTCGGGGCAATCTTTTCATGCATAAACCAGATCTGAAATCACCGCAATCAATGGAGGTTTACAGTAGCAAATCTGTCCTAGTCCCTTCATTATAAATGTTAAAATCCCTAACAATTTCAGCATTAACTCATGACGAATCCGCAAGACATATAATTGATAGAAACCTTGTAGACAATCTTAGCTGAAAATCAAATCTGCAATAAGACAATTTTGGACTCCTGAGAACCTCATATACATACAGATAAGACTATATGGGTTTTAAGTACATACTCTCATCTCATCACAAGTTGGTAGAAGAATCTAAGCTCTCCAAAACCCTAGGCAGGGAAAACCAAGGAAAACCCGTGATCTACCAAAGATACTCCAACAAGGTACAGTCGCCACTAGCAAGCCCTGCTTGGCTAGATGCATGGTGTCTCCCCTTTTTTTCCTCCTTAACAAGTACAATTTAGGGTTTATCGCCCAACAATGACTCCGATGCCTCCTTGGGGATCAAGCCACGGGTGTAGCTTCAAGACTGCTCCAAGAAACACTAGTGCTCCTCCTCTTACATCTCTAACCCAAGTGTAAAGAAGAACAAGAAAAAGCATGTAATTGATTATGGGATCGTCATCCTCGACATCTTTCTCCCAAGATCAAACCCTGGTATCTCACAAGAACAAGATCCCAACAAAAACGTTTTCTTCTCTCTTCATGACTTCTCCTTCGGTTTCCTTGACAATCCTGACACCTTCCTCCTATAAGAGAAGTACAAAGAAAAGAGTACAATGATGACGATAAATGAGTCTCTCCTTCCTCTATTTATGTGAGAGGTGAAGCGAGGTCATCAATGACTAGTGGACCTTGTCCAATACAAGCAACCTGGAAGATACAAGTAGCTCCACATGAGTGAAGCCTGTTATCGCACAATTTGTAGCTAGGAGAAAAGGCTATAAGATAGAAGGCCAAATTGATGTAACAGGAACCAATCCCACCCAATGTCACCACAATGGGATGGTTCTTTCTCTTTAGGGAGGTTAGGCCCAGGGGAGACGTCCTTGGTGACCTGGGGTTTTGAAGAGGCAAAAGGCTAATAAGACAAAGATAAGATTTTCCCCCTCACAAGTCACCACCAATCAGATATTCCCGGCTAAACAGCCAATAAAGAAGTAAAAGCCCCAAAGAAGTCTACTTGCCTGGAACAAAGCAACAACAAACTGAGATATGCAAGCTATTCAATGGGTTAGTACTTCATAAGACTAGCTGATATATTTATAAGCAATATGGCAATAAATATTGACGAAGTCAATGTTTATAAATATAGCAATGCAAGTAATGTCACTTCACCAATAAATATTAGGACAATATGGCATTCAATGTAATCAATCAACACATCATCTAATAAATGCCTTAGATCACCATTTAATTGCTGAAAAGACAAAAATTTGTTGCACTAATGATAAAGTAACATAAGATGACGACAACAATTAGGGTTAGTAGTTAGCTCCTAGACTAGCGTTAGTAGTTAGGGTTTTAAATTCAAGTTTTGAGAGTGTTGTGATCAAATTTACTTCAACACTGGAGGACTTTAGATCAGTTCCTTAGGGTTAATGGAGCCAAGAGTGAAGGACGCAAGGGTTGAAGGAGGACGGCTAAGGACTAGAGGGAAGAGTTCTGAAGTGATGCTATGGCAGGGCCTCAGAATCAAAACCCTAGGGGAGAGAGGCTCACTTCGGTGTTGCTATCGCAAGGCCTCGTTCTCTCTCCTCCTTCCTTAGATGGAAAAAAATGACTAGCTCAATAATGAAGCACAACATCAACACAAGAAAGTCAAATGAGGGAGAGTGTTGCTACAACAAGACTCTTTCATCAAACCCTAGAAGGAAAATGACCCTAAGTGTAGATAACCTAGGCCTGGGACGTCTGCTTTTTCTTGAGTTGCAAATGGTATGGCTAGCAAAAGGGAGGAAGAAAAATGAGTGTAGCTACGACCGGACTCTCTCTTTCTTCTTCAATGGCTAAAAATTTCTCTATCAGGGGACATGAGACAAGGACCTACTTGTGTGCTTTTCACCCAGGGTTTTGATTCAACAAAATTCATAAGCATATGAAAGAAGTTAAACTACAACCATTCATTAAGAAGTTTTGCAGAAAAATACTTACAATTCATCAAGAAATAACCATGCAAACCCTAGTTGTAACACCTTCCTTCAAGAAAAACACCATAAAATGCCAAAAATGTATTCCTTCAACAAGTGCACCTCACTAAATCAGCCAAATACCCAAGATAGGGCGCAAATTTCAGACCTCCTTATGGAGTGAATGAGTGATGATCCTAAAATGAGAGTGAAAATCTCTCATTTATACAAAACCTTGACCTAATTTTACATTTTAGGTCAGGTAAAAGGTCAACAAGGCCAAAATATCAAATCATACTGTTTTACATTAAATTGTCAAATTAAAACCCTAAATCAAACTGAAAAGAGAGTAAAATCCCCTCCAAGGGAGACGTTATCCCTTTTTAGGGCAGATGGGGCGTCCTGGAGCAAAATGTTAGCCCTCCTTGGGCTTCTCCAACCTGCCACACGTGCCACTACTGCCTAGTCTACCTACCCCAAACGTCCATGATGTTGGGTGACGTCATGGTCAAGGTGGTGATGTCCTAGGCCTCCAAAGGCCAACGTTCCACTAAGAAAGGGTCATCCCCCCTAGGTCAAGCTCTGTCGAGGTGCCTCTGGTGGAATGTCCTCTTCTCTTCTGCTGCAATGCTCTGGATCCATCTCCATCCTGTCTCTCCCCCTGATGGGGTCTCATCATCCACTTGGTGGGTTGTTCAGCCCCATGGAGGTCCGAACTGATCATCTCCCCATGCGTACCGGTCCAAGATGGTACCTGTTTGTCGAGCATGGTCTTGCATATCAAAAGCTACACCCTCCATGGGCTCATCAGTCATAGGGATCATAGCAATGTCAATCACATTTCATCATCAATACTAATAAACATATGCATAAAACCCCTAATAGATCAATCAATAGCTCAAAGACATTACACAAACCCACAATACAAATCTGAGAGAAGGGCAAGGCATCCTATTGGGCTAGTGTCCACTGAAAAAGGAAAGTTCCCGTAAGAGACCTCTTCCAAACCATGTAAGTGAATGAAGTGGCGAAGGGATGTCCAAGCGGTGGGTGTAGCTCAGGTCAAGGATGCAAGATGTTACCTGTGGGTGCCTTTGTAGAAGGCGAGTTGTACCTGTCATGGATGCAAATTTTTTCCAAGCCCATTCATGCCTTTATTCTTTTTTGTTATTTCATTTTTATTTCTTTTTTTCTT
Organism: Picea glauca; assembly: GCA_000966675.3. Taxonomy (NCBI): domain Eukaryota; kingdom Viridiplantae; phylum Streptophyta; class Pinopsida; order Pinales; family Pinaceae; genus Picea; species Picea glauca. The sequence continues at coordinate 5,740 of JZKD02S1360626.1, forward strand.
TCTTTTTGCTCAAGAGATAGCTAGGGGACACTGCCCTGGCGTGGTGACTAGTGGTGACAGCGTTACCCACAAGTACTTTCACAGAAATGAGAAGGTTGGCTCGTGATGAGACCCCCTTTCCCTTGGCCATGCAACCAAAGGTCACTGCCTTGGCGTGGTAACTGGTTGATGGCAATGTCATACTGCTAGGTACCCATGGACCTAATAGGATGGCTCGTGATGAGACCCCCTATCCTCTGGTTAGGTCTTGTCTTAATATTTCTTAAGGTCCCTCTTGTTTCTTGTTGGGAAGCCTTTTATTGCTTTCTCGGGGATCCCTGGGCGAATAATCTCGAGGTTTTATTCTTAGGCTTTTATCTTTTACCAGCTTGCTTTTACCTCCTAGGCCTTTAGCCCCTTCTTCCCACTAGATAAGGTGCAACCCTAGAAATAGGTCAACCCAGTGCCCGAATAAGGGGAATGGGACAGGCGAGCGAGAAACAAGATGGAAAAGTGAAACTATGAAGGGAGCAGACGATGGCTTCTCAGAGACAACCCCCAATGGCTAACCAAAACCAACAGACACAGGCTTACTAAGACACCCCGTCAAATCCCAAAACATGGTCAAGTGGGCAAGTGTAAGATCCAAGCAATTGTTAGAAATAAAAGGAATCAGATGCATACATTCAATGGTTTTGATGATGAAAGTGACACATACCATGATACTTGAACTAATTACCTCATGAAGCAAGAACCCTCTCTGACACAAGACCAAGCCGATGGTGGTGGAGGTTGCTGCTGCTGATAGGATATGGATGCTAGAAGAGAGAAAAGGTGGGCCCTCCAGTGCCATGCTGAAGTCAATCTTGCTCTCGGTATTCCATGTCTAGGACTTGTGGGCCTCGAGACATGATCTCCTAGTTATCCCTAAAAGTGAGGGATAACATCTGGCTCCAAGTTGGGGACATGTGCTCACCGTAGAGCGCGTGAGAACCTCAGTATCTCTGGCATAACCTGCTGACCTACTCAATCTCAATAGTAGTATCAGTAACAAAATTGGGGTGGTAATGCCACCCCAGCACATATAGGTCTATAAAACAAAACTGGAATAATGCAATCATAAATGCAAATGTAAAGCAAAGCACTTACTTGTACTTACCTGCTGGCTGGATGTTGGGTGTAGTCAAACAACCAGTGAAGCCAATCCAACAACATCCCACAATACCTGCCTTTGTGCTTCATCATAAACCAAAATAGTGATAAATCAAGCACAAAAATGTCATGGGTTAGAATATATATCATATCATCGGAGATCACAAAGTCTAACTCATGGAGGTAGGTGGGAGGGATAAAATGATGCCAAGACACCCCCTCAGGAGAGTGCTCAATCCATCTCAAAAATGGGTCGTGAAAAGTCAAAGGTTCAAAAGACCGACTTGAGGAATCTGAACGCTGGCTACCTTGGATGTTTTCACAACTCGAGGCCTAAGAAGGGATTAGCAAAAGATGAAAGGACGACTGACCATTTCTCAAGGGAAGGCTGGAAAACTGTGATAATAAGCTTCTTCTTGAGGTACTCAACTTTCCTCTAAAATCCAGAATGAGGTTTTGTCTTACAGGAGACTTGGGATAAGGGACATGTTTCCAAACCATACCTTCAGTGACATAGCGAGGTAAAGTGATCAAAGGGAGGTGGAAAATCTTATCACAAGTATCCTGCTTCAGGGAGGTAACTTCCTCATTTCTATCAAGATCTGAGCATAATGATGGTTGATAATTTTCTTCATAGAATAAATCCAAGTGCTCAGAAAAACAATCATCAAAGTCCTCAAGGTATGACCGAAAATTATTAGGAGAGCATAGTATCAAGTCATCCTTGGGTGCCTGAATAATCATGCCATGTTCTTGTTTGCAAATGCTAAACTTCTTATTAACTTCAAGCAAAAGAAACTTTTTAAAATGACCCTCAATGTCATAAATGGGATCCCCATCATATCCAATCACATCCCATTTACGTTTCTCGACATGTATGAACTCATTAATATTATCAACAAAGCCATCATAACATGAAGGGTTTAAAACTTCTTCAGTTCCCACATCATAAGATAGAGAATCATTAAAAATTTGGAAAGGGAAGTTACTCACTTTGCTCACTTCTTCCTGTGTAGGAGCTTCAAGAACTCAGATGTCTTCATCAAATGGAAGTCTTGCTCTATATTTTCTAGTTTGTCCGAAGGCTCCATTTCTTCTTTACTGTTTGAGTCATAGAATAAGGTATCATCAAAAATTTCGAAAGGAAAGTAACTTACCTCATTCTCATCATTTTTTGCAGGAGGAATAGGATCTTAGAGAGCTTCGTCGGATGGAGGAGCGGTTACTGGTGCTTCATCATCATAATTCACTTCTCTAGTTATATCTTCACTGCATTCTATTGAATTATGGGAGAGGTCTTGCTCCTCTTCAAGGGGTTGGCAAAGTTCTTTATAAACCTCGTCTTTTACATCAGAGGATTCTTGGTATTGATCATGATATGCTTTCCTGAGATCTTCTACAATCTCAGTGGTGAATCCTTTGTCATCTAAGGCTACCATGATATTTTCAAGGACATATTCATACTTTTGGCAATGTGGCTTGGTAAATTCTATAAACCTATTGATGAGGTGTATGAAAGATGATATACCCCTGTCTTTGCAACAACCCTTAAACCAATCTTGTAAGTAGAAGGGAAGAGTCAGTAAGAATAATTTAATAAGAGCATCCTCTCCTCCCAACTCTATCTCGCTCAAATACTCCAAAAAATTTACGATGTGAGGAGTTGGGAGGCCAAAAAATGTTGGAGAGTTGTTTAGCCATTTTGTATCAAAGTAATTTGGGTATCCTTGAAAACTTCTGAAATCGATACTTAGATACATTTGTTCCCAGTGTGCCATGATCCCATAACTTGGAAATATCACAGATTTGAGAATAAGGTGGCACCCTGGAAAATATTAGTGGAGTCGCCAAATAATTTGCCTGAAACTATCAAAGGATAAGGGAAAACACCCTAAGTGGAGTCGCCAGGTAAGCTTGTAAGAATAAGACTCTTTGAGGCAAGGCTTACCAAAAAGTGTCGTCTTGAGGAGAATTGACTCAATGTCCCTGGAAAAACAAGAAAATGTTATCGCACAGTTTGTAGCTAGGAGAAAAGGCTATAAGATAGAAGGCATAACTGACGTAACAGGAACCAATCCCACCCAATGTCATCACAATGGGATGGTTCTTTCTCTTTAGGGAGGTTAGGCCCAGGGGAGATGTCCCCGATGACCTAGGGTTTTGAAGAGGCAAAAGGCTAATAAGACAAAGATAAGACTTCCCCCCTCACAAGTCACCACCAATCAGATATTCCTAGCTAAACAACCAATAAAGAAGTAAAACCCCCAAAGAAATCTACCTGCCTGGAACAAAACAACAATAAACTAACATGTGCAAGCTATTCGATGGGTTAGTACTTCATAAGACTATCTGATAAATATATAAGCAATATGGCAATAAATATTGACGAAGTCAATGTTTATAAATATAACAATGTAAGCAATGTCACTTCACCAATAAATATTAGGACAATATGACATTCAATGTAATCAATCAACACATCATCTAATAAATGCCTTAGATCACCATTTAATTGCTGAAAAGACAAAACTTTGCTGCACTAATGATATAGTAGCATAAGATGACGACAGTAATTAGGGTTAGTAGTTAGCTCCTAGACTAGGGTTAGTAGTTAGGGTTTTAAATTCAAGTTTTGAGAGTGTTGTGATCAAATTTACTTCAACGCTGGAGGACTTTAGATTAGTGCCTTAGGGTTAATGGAGTCAAGAGTGAAGGATGCAAGGGTTGAAGGAGGACGACTAAGGACTAGAGCGAAGATTTCTGAAGTGCTGCTATGGCAAGGCCTCAGAATCAAAACCCTAGGGGAGAGAGGATCACTCCGGTGTTGCTATGGCAAGGCCTCGTGCTCTCTCCTCCTTCCTTAGATGGAAAAAAATGGCTAGCTCAATAATGAAGCACAACATCAAGACAAGAAATTCAAATGTGGGTGAGTGTTGATACAACAAGGCTCTTTCATCAAACCCTAGAAGGAAAATGACCCTAAGTGTAGATAACCTAGGCTTGGGACATCTCCTTCTTCTTGAGTTCCAAATGGTACGACTAGCAAAAGGGAGGAAGAAAAATGAGTGTAGCTACGACTAGGCTCTCTCTTTCTTCTTCAATGGATGAAAATTTCTCTATTAGGGAACATGAGACAAGGACCTACTTGTGTGCTTGTCACCTAGGGTTTTGATTCAACAAAATTCATAAGCATATGCAAGAAGTTAAACTACAACCATCCATTAAGAAGTTTTGCCTTAACCTTGACCTAATTTTACATTCTAGGTCAGGTAAAAGGCCGACAAGGCCAAATTATCAAATCATATTGTTTTACATTAAATTGTCAAATTAAAACCCTAAATCAAGCTGAAAAGAGAGTAAAATCCCCTCCAAGGGAGACGTTATCCCTTTTTAGGGAAGATGGGGCGTCCCAGAGCAAAATGTTAGCCCTCCTTGGGCTTCTCCAACCTGCCACACGTGCCACTGCTGCCTAATCTGCATGCCCCAAACGTCCATGATGCTGGGTTATGTCATGGTCAAGGTGGTGATGTCCTAGGCCTCCAAAGGCCAATGTTCCACTGAGAAAGGGTCATCCCCCCTAGGTCAAGCTCTGTCGGGGTGCCTCTGGTGGAACGTCTTCTTCTCTTCTACTATAATGCTCTGGATCCATCACCATCCTGTCTCTCCCCCTGATGGGGTCTCAACATCCACCTGGTGGTATCTTCAACCCCATGGAGGTCCGAACTGATCATCTCCCCATGCGTACCGGTCCAAGATGGTACCTGTCCGTCAGGCATGGTCCTGCACATCAAAAGCTACGCCCTCCATCGGCTCATCAGTCACAGGGATCATAACAATGTGAATCATATTTCATCATCAATATTAATAAACATATGCATAAAACCCCTAATAGATCAATCAATAGCTCAAAGACATTACACAAACCCGCAATACAAGTCTAGGAGAAGAGCAAGGCATCCTATTGGGCTAGTGTCCACTGAAAAAGGAAAGTTCTTGGAAGAGACCTCTTCCAAACCATGTAAGTGAATGAAGTGGTGAAGGGATGTCCAAGCGGTGGGTGTAACTCAGGTCAAGGATGCAAGATGTTACTTGTGGGTGCCTTTGTAGAAGGCGAGTTGTACCTGTCATGGATGCAAATTCTTTCCAAGCCCATTCATGCCTTTATTCTTTTTTGTTATTTCATTTTTATTGTTTTTTTTCTTTCTTTTTGCTCAAGAGATAGCTAGGGGACACTGCCCTGGCGTGGTGACCAGTGGTGACAGCGTTACCCACAAGTACTTTCATAGAAATGAGAAGGTTGGCTCGTGATGAGACCCCATTTCCCTTGGCCATGCAACCAAAGGTCACTGCCCTTGCATGGTAACCAACTGATGCCAATGTCATACTGCTAGGTACCCATGGACCTAATAGGCTGGCTCGTGATGAGACCCCCTATCCTCTGGTTAGGTATTGTCTTAATATTTCTTAAGGTCCCTCTTGTTTCTTGTTGGGAAGCCTTTTATTGCTTTCTCGAGGATCCCCGGGCGAAGCATCTCGAGCTTTTATTATTAGGATTTTATCTTTTACCAACTTGCTTTTACCTTCTGGGCCTTTAGCCCCTTCTTCTGTTAATGTTTATGCCATTATTATAGTTCTTTGCATTTCAATAGATAAGAGCATCATAAGAACAATATCACT
>JZKD02S1360637.1:0-11547 GCA_000966675.3 Picea glauca
GAGCATGAGAAAGAACAAAGACTAAGCTCGGGATTGTTTTCATTTTTACGCAATCTTTAAAACAAAACAAAACTATGCTTGGGATAGATTTTATTTTTACACAAGATTAAAAACTAACCAAAACTATGCTTGGACCTGGTTTCATTTTTACAAAATCTTGAACCAGAGGAAACTATGCTTGAGGTAGGTGGTTTCATTTTTACACAAGCTTGAACCAGAAAAAGCTATGCTTGTGACTTCCCAACGCATAATCCAGGGATGGTTGGTACTTATCCCCCCAGCTTAAGAAGCCAATGGTTTAACTTCAACATGAATTCAAGAGGCTGGAAGCATTGCCCCACAAGCTTCATTTCATCCAACTGCAAAGAAAAATGAAAAGAAGCTTCAAATACTAGATGAAGGACTTGACTCAAACAAAAAGGGGGGATTTGTTTCATTTTTTAATGATCTTGACATAGGAGAAGAACTATGCTTGTAACCTCTGTTTCATTTTTTATCGAGGTTTCCACAGAGACGCCAAAACTATCCTCATAAGATCTGTTTCATTTTTTTAACGAGCTTGAAATCATAAAACCATGATCAAATCTAGTTTCATTTTTTAATGAGCTTGAAATCAAAAAACAATGCTCAAGTCTCTTCTTGATCATGGCTTCCAAGAGGACAGTGATCTGGAAGGACACCATGTCAAGGGACAAAACTCGATCATGGCTTCCAAGAGATCTTCATTTGATGGAAGAAACACACTTTGGAAGGAAAACATGTTGAGGGGCGTAAGGAGGTTAGGCTCTAATAGCCCTACTGAAGAGATCACCATGTCAACTACCAGATATAAGTAATAAGAGACATATCTTACAACAAGAGGCTCATCATCATCGGTAGGTGAATACATGGGAGACAATGCCACATAATTAACTTGTGGAGGGGGTGATATCGTTTGCATATAAGAACCATTTAGAGAGGCCATCCAGTCAGGACTGATGAATGAAAATTGATCAATAGTCACAATTATTCCATCGTGAGGGAAATATATCACATGAAAAAGAGTGGACACAATAGCTTTCATGGCATAGACATAATCCCACCCAAGGATTAAAGAGAAATCCAAGGGGTATTGGACTACCATGACATCAATAAACACAATTTTCCCTCCCAAAGTTATAGGAAACTAAGGAAGGGTCCCTAAACATTGACCGGTTCTTCTGTTAAAAGATAATAGAGTTTTCATAACTGCAACAAGATGAGGACAACCCAACACTTTCCAAGAATTAGAGGACAAAATACTAATGGAATCACCTTCATCTATCAGTGTCTGAGAAATGTCCCAACCACAAAACTGTACTGTGATCTGAAAAGGAATGTGAGAGGGAAGACGAGGTCTAGTTAGAATAACCCAATTAAAAAGGACGGCCTCATTACTTGGAGGCAGTTCCACGAGAGAAGGAGGAATCCCCCTCAACATGATAGAGTCTATATCAACAAGAAAAATGTGGGAAGTATCGGGTTTACTCTTGAGCAAGAGAGTAGGATTGACCGATGATGAGATCAGATCAACCACTTGGGTTTCATTCTCTAAGGGAAGAATGGGGTCGAAGAGTGGAAATAGATCGACCACTTTGGTTTCACTTTCTAATGGGAGAGTGGGGTTGACTGAGGATGAAATCAGATCAACCACTTGGGTTTTACTCTATAATGGGAGAGTGGGATCGACCGAATATGGGATCAGATCGACCCCTTTGTCAATTGGTTCAACTAAGTATGTAACCACATTGACTACATGATCAACCAGACTAACCAATGAAGGTACTGGATTGATCATTCCATCAACTACAGGTGGGTTGAGAGTAAGCTTGCGATAAGCAGCTGGAAGTTAAGGCTATGAAACAATCATGTCTTCTAGTAATTTTGAGGCTTCATCCATACGAGGGAAAATGTGACTTTGATGACTCCCTCCACATAACATACATAGAAACTTGACTCTACTTTTCTTCTTCCTAAGGGTATCTTGACTAGTTGACAGGAGGTCATCAACATGTTATTTAGAGGTTGACGACATGGGCTAGCGATGGTGTGTAGACCATGCTTCTAAGACCTTGGATAGACCAGGGCAATCCTTAAGAATATGGCTACCCTTACAAATCCTGCAAGGGTACTTGGTTTTACAGGTTGTTTGGGTGATCTTGACATCATCAACACTCCCAACATGATTAACAGTAACTGGTTTCTTTCCAACATGTCCGATAGTGGTTGGAGGTTGGGACCCTTGCTTATTTTTCTTCTTCTTATTCTTCCTTTTCTTCTTCTTCTTATTCACCAAGTTACTAGCTTCAAATCTTTCACTCGACGAAGAAGATGAAATGGAAGAAGAACTTGCAAGTGGAGAAGGTGAAGACTATCTTACTGGTGAAGAAGGCGAAGGATCAACAGGAGGTCGATGTTCTTGGGGGGAAGTGCTTACAACAGAAGCACTAGATGCATTCGAGATTATTTGAGTGGAAAACAACCACACCGAAAATCCAATTGTGAGACCTGGAAGGCTCAAAGTAGCGATGTTAGGAGGACCAATGTTCCCGTAAGAAGGAAAAAAAAAGGTTCCTCTGGAAAAGGGGTTCCTTCATTGGTCGTTCCGAAAATGAATGTCATTAAATAAAGATTGAACCTAGAGTCTTGTAGGGAGAACAAACAACACACACTAAAAATCTAGTAAACAAGGAAGAAAACAAAACCTTATTACAATGTGCACACTAGTTGGTGATGATATCCAACATCGTGGGAACAAAGTGAGAAGGGGCTGAGATAAAGTGGTTGGAAAAGTTATGTTGACGACGTGCTTAACGAACTTACACCCTGGTGCAAGCTCCCACACATAAACGTGGGTATACCCTCCAGGGAGCCCAATTGAGTTTGGCTAACATTGATTCCAGGTATCATGGAGACTTTCCCCTCCACAGTCACCTTGTGTAAAGACCCTAAAGAGATAGGCCACTAAGGTTACCAACTACTACAGTGATGCCTGGGGAAACAATCAACTGTCTGATCCACGTGCAAAGGCAGGGTATCTAGATTGCAATCAACTTGAAAGCATTCCACTCATCATTGTGGGTATACCTTCATGCGACCCCCATAATACATGCAATCTATACACCAAGACGAACAAAGTAGGGTGAGTAAATCTGTCAGTCTTAATGTGACCTTTTGATTGACCCTTGTGTTAGAAGGGCTTCCCAAAAAAAAATGTAATAAATGGATTTTATTGCTCCCTAACACAAGATTCTATGTTTGTTTGCAGCTTTGGAAAGTTCTCTTTCACACCCATTCCAAAGCCCTACAACTAATCTAATGTAGGTTCGCTACCAGAAAATATAAAAATGTCTAATCAATTTTTATAAGTGCTTTACTTTTAAGGTTGTTGTTACTCAAGAGGAAAATGGCATGGACAATATAGTGTTTTGACCAACTCAAAAGTTATGTAAAGAGATGAAGATGCAATATTTTCATTTCGATGAAAGCTATTCTATGAGAAGGATAAAACATTTATCATTCCCATATGCACAATGTCCCAAAATTTAATAAACTCATCAATATCAAGATTCTCAAGAAATGAGCAAAAGAGACTATACACCAATACACGATTCTTGNGAGCATGAGAAAGAACAAAGACTAAGCTCGGGATTGTTTTCATTTTTACGCAATCTTTAAAACAAAACAAAACTATGCTTGGGATAGATTTTATTTTTACACAAGATTAAAAACTAACCAAAACTATGCTTGGACCTGGTTTCATTTTTACAAAATCTTGAACCAGAGGAAACTATGCTTGAGGTAGGTGGTTTCATTTTTACACAAGCTTGAACCAGAAAAAGCTATGCTTGTGACTTCCCAACGCATAATCCAGGGATGGTTGGTACTTATCCCCCCAGCTTAAGAAGCCAATGGTTTAACTTCAACATGAATTCAAGAGGCTGGAAGCATTGCCCCACAAGCTTCATTTCATCCAACTGCAAAGAAAAATGAAAAGAAGCTTCAAATACTAGATGAAGGACTTGACTCAAACAAAAAGGGGGGATTTGTTTCATTTTTTAATGATCTTGACATAGGAGAAGAACTATGCTTGTAACCTCTGTTTCATTTTTTATCGAGGTTTCCACAGAGACGCCAAAACTATCCTCATAAGATCTGTTTCATTTTTTTAACGAGCTTGAAATCATAAAACCATGATCAAATCTAGTTTCATTTTTTAATGAGCTTGAAATCAAAAAACAATGCTCAAGTCTCTTCTTGATCATGGCTTCCAAGAGGACAGTGATCTGGAAGGACACCATGTCAAGGGACAAAACTCGATCATGGCTTCCAAGAGATCTTCATTTGATGGAAGAAACACACTTTGGAAGGAAAACATGTTGAGGGGCGTAAGGAGGTCAGGCTCTAATAGCCCTACTAAAGAGATCACCATGTCAACTACCAGATCTAAGTAATAACAGACATATCTTACAACAAGAGGCTCATCATCATCGGTAGGTGAAGACATGGGAGACAATTCCACATAATTAACTTGTGGAGGGGGTGATATCATTTGCATATAAGAACCATTTAGGGAGGCCATCCAGTCAGGACCGATGAATGAAAATTGATCAATAGTCACAATTATTCCATCGTGAGGGAAATATATCACATGAAAAAGAGTGGACACAATAGCTTTCATGGCATAGACATAATCCCACTCAAGGATTAAAGAGAAATCCAAGGGGTATTGGACTACCATGACATCAATAAAGACAATTTTCCCTCCCAAAGTTATAGGAAACTAAGGAAGGGTCCCTAAACATTGACCGGTTCTTCTGTTAAGAGATAATAGATTTTTCATAACTGCCACAAGATGAGGACAACCCAACACTTTCCAAGAATTAGAGGACAAAATACTAATGGAATCACCTTCATCTATCAGTGTCTGAGAAATGTCCTGACCAAAAAACTGTACTGTGATCTGAAAAGGAATGTGAGAGGGAAGACGAGGTCTAGTTAGAAGAACCCAATTAAAAAGGATGGCCTCATTACTTGGAGGCAGTTCCATGAGAGAAGGAGGAATCCCCCTCAACACGATAGATTCTATATCAACAAGAAAAATGTGGGAAGTATCGGGTTTACTCTCGAGCAAGAGAGTAGGATTGACCGATGACGAGATCAGATCAACCACTTGGGTTTCATTCTCTAAGGGAAGAATGGGGTCGGCGGGTGGAAATAGATCAACCACTTTGGTTTCAATTTCTAATGGGAGAGTGGGGTTGACCGAGGATGAAATCAGATCAACCACTTGGGTTTTACTCTATAAAGGGAGAGTGGGATCGACCGAATATGGGATCAGATCGACCCCTTTGTCAATTGGTTCAACTAAGTATGTAACCACATTGACTACATGATCAACCAGACTAACCAATGAAGTTACTGGATTGATCATTCCATCAACTACAGGTGGGTTGAGAGTAAGCTTGCGATAAGCAGCTGGAAGTTAAGGCTATGAAACAATCATGTCTTCTAGTAATTTTGAGGCTTCATCCATACGAGGGAAAATGTGACTTTGATGACTCCCTCCACATAACATACATAGAAACTTGACTCTACTTTTCTTCTTCCTAAGGGTATCTTGACTAGTTKACAGRAGGTCATCAACATGKTRTTTAGAGGTTGACGACATGGGCTAGMGATGGTGTGTAGACCATGCTTCTAAGACCTTGGATAGACCAGGGMAATCCTTAAGAATATGGCTACCCTTACAAATCCTGCAAGGGTACTTGGKTTTACRGGTTGTTTGGGTGATCTTGACATCATCAACACTCCCAACATGATTAACAGTAAMTGGTTTCTTTCCAACATGTCCGATAGTGGTTGGAGGTTGGGACCCTTGCTTATTTTTCTTCTTCTTATTCTTCCTTTTCTTCTTCTTCTTATTCACCAAGTTACTAGCTTCAAATCTTTCACTCGACGAAGAAGATGAAATGGAAGAAGAACTTGCAAGTGGAGAAGGTGAAGACTATCTTACTGGTGAAGAAGGCGAAGGATCAACAGGAGGTCGATGTTCTTGGGGGGAAGTGCTTACAACAGAAGCACTAGATGCATTCGAGATTATTTGAGTGGAAAACAACCACACCGAAAATCCAATTGTGAGACCTGGAAGGCTCAAAGTAGCGATGTTAGGAGGACCAATGTTCCCGTAAGAAGGAAAAAAAAAGGTTCCTCTGGAAAAGGGGTTCCTTCATTGGTCGTTCCGAAAATGAATGTCATTAAATAAAGATTGAACCTAGAGTCTTGTAGGGAGAACAAACAACACACACTAAAAATCTAGTAAACAAGGAAGAAAACAAAACCTTATTACAATGTGCACACTAGTTGGTGATGATATCCAACATCGTGGGAACAAAGTGAGAAGGGGCTGAGATAAAGTGGTTGGAAAAGTTATGTTGACGACGTGCTTAACGAACTTACACCCTGGTGCAAGCTCCCACACATAAACGTGGGTATACCCTCCAGGGAGCCCAATTGAGTTTGGCTAACATTGATTCCAGGTATCATGGAGACTTTCCCCTCCACAGTCACCTTGTGTAAAGACCCTAAAGAGATAGGCCACTAAGGTTACCAACTACTACAGTGATGCCTGGGGAAACAATCAACTGTCTGATCCACGTGCAAAGGCAGGGTATCTAGATTGCAATCAACTTGAAAGCATTCCACTCATCATTGTGGGTATACCTTCATGCGACCCCCATAATACATGCAATCTATACACCAAGACGAACAAAGTAGGGTGAGTAAATCTGTCAGTCTTAATGTGACCTTTTGATTGACCCTTGTGTTAGAAGGGCTTCCCAAAAAAAAATGTAATAAATGGATTTTATTGCTCCCTAACACAAGATTCTATGTTTGTTTGCAGCTTTGGAAAGTTCTCTTTCACACCCATTCCAAAGCCCTACAACTAATCTAATGTAGGTTCGCTACCAGAAAATATAAAAATGTCTAATCAATTTTTATAAGTGCTTTACTTTTAAGGTTGTTGTTACTCAAGAGGAAAATGGCATGGACAATATAGTGTTTTGACCAACTCAAAAGTTATGTAAAGAGATGAAGATGCAATATTTTCATTTCGATGAAAGCTATTCTATGAGAAGGATAAAACATTTATCATTCCCATATGCACAATGTCCCAAAATTTAATAAACTCATCAATATCAAGATTCTCAAGAAATGAGCAAAAGAGACTATACACCAATACACGATTCTTGGCCCCCCCAAATATCATTCAATTTCACTACTTCAAATGCAAAAATGCCTCTAATCTAATATAAATAAAGAAATCAATTTTTTTTGTTTCAAAGATAGCTAAAAGAAATAACAACTCTCAATAAAACAAATCAACCCAAACAGTTTTTCTCTTTTAACATGAATTATTCAATAAAAGAAAAATAAGTTCTTTCACCAAACAATTCTAAAGAAAAAACAATGATTTGTAACTAAAAGACACTCAAAGAAAGAGAACAGATCTTTAAAAAGAAAACAAAGAAAAGATGGCTAAAAGATGTTTCAAACATGTCAAGCAGAGTGTAAACAGATCATAATCAAATCCAAAAATTCAGCCCAAGATCAAATACAAGATTTGGTTAAGGAAAAACCATCAAAAATCAAAATTTTCACAATCGCCGCAAGTTGTAGACTAACACAGTGCAGAAATCCATGATTTCTGCAGGCCAAAGAACTAATACAATGCAGAAATATGAGGTTTTCGTAGGCTATCTATGGTTATGATGCAGATATTCCGCACTGGTAAAAAATGTAGTGTGCGGAAATCAAAAATCACCACACTGTCCTTCAAAGCAGGGTGCGAAAATCAAAGTAAAAATGAAAAAATAAAAAGTAAGAAGGTTTTTCCAATGAAATTAAACAGTCAAAGAGTCAATTTAGATCTCCCAATGACTCATAAAATAGAACCCGGGCAATAAAAGAAAGCAAGAAAGAAAAACTAGGAAAACAATCTGTTCCCTAGTGGAGTCACCAATTTTGTTGTTGGATAAATCGTTAAATGCAAACATAAACTAATCTCCCTAGATCCACCTGGATCTAGAAAAAAACAAGACATGACATAGTTCTTTCCCTAGGCTCTAATCATCGAATTTACTACTAAACAAAAGACGAGAGACATACCTTTAAGTGTCGCTTCCTTATGTCTTTGTTGTTCTTGTTTCGCTCTGGTGCTCTTGTGATATTGATCCTACAGTGAGACACAAACCAAACAAAGTGAAAGAAACTATGATAGATTCAATGAAAACTTAAACATGTGATCAAGGAGTCATGTAATAAAATGATAATGATTTTACGGGAAAGAAACATGTCACTGTATTATATAATGGGGAAGAAAGATACAACCAAATGCCTTGATGTTGTCCGGTTCCTTCCAACAATTCCTTGCTTCCCACACACTTCTTGCCTCAAGGATTTTGAGACCATGGATCTAATAGCTACTAACAATTTATCTTGACAAAGAAAATCTCAAAGCCAACATAAATTTCCCAAGCTCAATCCAACTAAATTTCTCCATGAGAGCTCCTCTCCTTTTATAAGTTGAAGAGGATAAGGTGAGGAGGTTAGGATGATCCTACTAAATCATGAAAGCGAGTAAGGTCCAAACCATTCGGAGGCCACCTCACCATAGCATATTCTCCTTCTAGAAGCATCGAGAAAATGCTCGTTTTTCCCACGTACGAAGGCTGCCGCACCCTAGCTATAGTGCAGCCTGCAAAAACTACGCAACCTATATATAGTGCAACCTGCAGAAATTAGGCATTTTCACACCCTATGTATATGGAAGCCTGTGGAAATCCTCCTTAATAGGGTTTTTACAAAAGAAAATACAACTTCTTCTCTCAGGTAAAGTTCTTCTCTCTTATTTCTTTAGGAATTCAGGCCACTGACCCCTTTGAAGGAAACATATAGGTTTAAATCATTAATGGTCATAAGGGTGATGAAAATAATGTGCTTGGCTCTGCACGTCTGAAACGTGCACCAAGGTGCTCATACTCAGCCCATATAAAGATGGTTCACCACTCCATCCTTCTTATTTTGAGCACATTTCCTTGATTTTATAGATATCACTGATGTCTTCACCCATATTAGTAGCATGCTCCCACCATTCATGGTAGAGACATTACACAAGTGATATTTTTCTCATTCAATATTGCATCACTTTATTTTACGACTTGACATTGTCTCATTATTTCATTTTACAATTTAAACAATGTTCTAATGTGCTTACTTCTTGCTTACAAGATAGCTATTGCATGCACCACCTAGTCTAGATCATCCTTGGCCATAAAAACATTGAATATATTATGTTTCTCAGCCACACTAGCATTATGAATATATATTCCATTACATATTATGGGCACAGGTAATAAGAAAATGTTAAATTCTTATTACATGAAGTAAGTACCATTGATTATAGATTTCTTTGTATGATATCTCATAAGCTAATACCCTTTCTTACATATCGATATAATGCTTGTTCTATCAAAGGTGTGACATATAACATGTTGTAAATTATCTATAGAGTCATAATGTTCTCCATCGTATAGAGTTTCTAAAGAATCACTAGTATTGATCATGTATCTATAGATAATACTATGATTCCATATCAAATAGTGTTTATATTGATTACTCTATTGATATCCCTTTAGTTTCTACAGTATGATTACCTATCAAATAGGTGAATATTATTTATATTAAGTATGTAGATTATACTAAGTACGAGTAATAATATAGTATATGAAAGACAAGCAATAGTATTAATACATATCAAATAAGGGGAATAATTCATCTATGTATTTGAGATTAATGTGAATACAAGTATATCAAATAGGTCAACCACTTTATTCCTAATATGGAATAGAGATTATGGAAATAACATGAATCAAACCTTAGCTTATACTAGTAACATGCTATGCCAAGAGTGATGCTATGCTGTTAGTTAATGAATTAGTCTCTTTTAGGGTTAGTAGAAGTTAGCAAAATCTTCAAGGAAGATAGTTTGAGTGTTTAATCAATCCTTCAACAAGAGAGAGGCTAGAACTAGTTTCTTCTAGGGCTTATGGATTCAAGTATATGGCTTTTTATAAGGCTAAAAATCAGTTTTGATAGTGCACACTAGTCTAAGAGGAATGCATAAAAGAAGTAGAAACTTAAGTTCCCCTATGCATTTTCCTCAAGAAAACAAGATACTATGGTGTAGGAAATTGTATGCCCTATGACCTTACTCTCCTTAGTCTTTTTATGCGTTAAGAACTTAGGAAAAGGTAAATAGGTCATAACCTTAGAGTGTTAGGAAACTAGGGCTCTAGGGTTTCACTAGTTACTATATCAATTCAATGAAAAGCTTGGCAAATAGAAAGTTAGAAAGTAGCAAATTAATTTCCTTACTTCAATCATTAAGTATATCATGCAATCTCATAATCATGTATGATCAAATAAAACCATACATAAACTATTCAATAAATGACAAAAATGCATACTTTACCTACTTGCACCAAGAATAATCATGAAAATACCATGCAAGATCACCATAAAAGCTTAATATATTTATCCACTTGCAAAAAATCAGCCATATACAAGAGTGTGCCTCACAGTTTCAACCAATAGCCCTTCTAGGGAGAAAAATTCAGACCTCTCCTCTTGTGTGAGGAGTTGTGATGATAAAAATGAATGTACTTTATGTTTATTTATACAAAATTGGTGACCTTTATTAATTTATGGTCAAATAAAGGATGACCTAGCCAATTTACAAATAAATTCAAATTTGGCATAAATAAAGTTAATTAACCCCTGAAATCATCTCCAAGGGTGACATTAAGCCCCTAAACTGTGACGTTCGCCTCGAGATGTAGAATGTTTGACCTCCAAAGGCCTTCGATGATGCCCACACATGCCAACCAACTCATAACTTCCTTAAATATGAAAACCCTAGCTTTGGATGAAATCTAGGGTTATAATGATCACGTCATGGGCTCTCAAGGATCAACATCTAGGTGGAAGAGAAATATCTCCCTGGGTCTAGATATGCCAAAGTGTCGCCAAGGGAAATTTCCTTCTTTCTTCCCGGTGTAAGTCTCTGATGTCTCCTTTCCCCTTCCTCGTGTTATGACATCCATCTATGGGATTTTATCCCCATGGAGGTATGTAATAAGCATTCCCCCATGTGTACCTATCCAGCAGGAAAAGTCCTACAACAGTAAAAAATATTCCCTCCAGGGGTTCATAAGTCACAGGGATCATAGAAATGCCAATCACATCTAATAATCAAATTAACCAAACATGTGCATCAAACCCCCCTTTACCCAGAAAAATGCTCAAACACGTTATGCATTTTAACAAGTCAGGTTTGGAGAAGGTCTAAGGTTTTCCTATTAGGTTAATACTCCTTAATTTTTTGGTGTTTTCTAGGTGAGAGCCAATCTAAGTCATGTAAGTGTGTCTGAGGTGGCGTGGGGGGAAGTGTTTGGGCATGGGGTGTAG
>JZKD02S1360648.1:0-11546 GCA_000966675.3 Picea glauca
AAGAAAGGGACGAAAAAGATAAAGATGAAAATGTGAAGAATACAAGAGATGCTTCACACATAGAAATAGAACAATAAAGGGCATGAAGATTTCAGAGTTGGTGACAAAATTTTTGGTAGATTTAATTTTGTTGTCATATGATACAAAGTTTCCTTCTCCTTCATCACTATGCTTCATGTGTATTGAATAATTTTTTATTATTGAATTGGCTTTTGAAGAATATATTGGTTTTTTTACAACTAAAGACTCACAATATATGGTTGTGGTGTCTGAAGTATTGCAACCTAGCTTTGTGGTATCTACACCTCACTCCTAACAGCACACGCGTATCTAAATATTACACAACACAATGATTTGGACAAAACGTATTTATTTTACTTGCAGCAAAAAGTGTACATTTCACCAGTGCACAAAATAAAATTGTGCAGTTGAATCTCTGAAACATTGCCATTGAAGTAATACAAAGTGAGTTCAGAATGTGAGAAATCCTAGATTGGACTTTTTTGGCAAGAAAAAATATTTGGCAATGTAAGATGATTAATAAATTTTTAGTAAGGTTTATTTATACAGTCTAAGTGGACCTAATGGTTAAGAACGTGTGTTTCCTCTTAAGAGGTCACAGGTTCAAATCTAAATGAGGTAGGGTATGTATACCTTCGATACCTTCCCCGAGGAGGGAGTCTCTTGTCGTCCATTGTCGTCCACAATATCAGTATTTCTCTGCATTCGTCTTAACATGGGATGAGAGCCCCTTTTTTTTTTTTAACGCTTTTTTATTTGTGTAACGGGAAAGTGTTTGGACTTCTTGGAAATTAATGAATTTTTAAATTTCAAGTATAAACGAAAATGTTTGGATTCCCTCCTGGAAGTTTCTATTTCCATTAATACGATTGAATACCATTTCAATACAGTTTGCAGGCGTACATTCTATGTCACATTGTACGGGCCGTTTTGGAGTGTGGTTGTATTCAAGGCAGATTTCTAATATCCAAATTTCCTTTCACATAAATATATTTGTTGAGTTTCGTTCTGCATGTACACCGTGGATAGATTTTAAAATAACAGGTGATGTGTTGAAATTTATCAACAGGCTACTGCGACGAAAGAGAAGATGGAGGTGGATCCTCGGAAGAGGAGTTCAGCTGTGGGGAAATCGAAGTTCACGAAGTTGATCCGCGTGCAGAAGACAGGGAATTGAAAGATCAACTCCTCCGTAAGTACAGTGGATACTTCAGCAGTCTCAAGCAAGAATTTCTCAAGAAGAAAAAGAAAGGAAAACTCCCCAAGGAGGCAAGGCAGAAGTTGCTTGAGTGGTGGAATGTACATTACAAGTGGCCATATCCTTCGGTATGTCAGCTGATTGGTGCTCATACCCCTGTTCTTTGTATAATAAATAGATTAAGATTGTGAATTATAATTGTCATCCAAAAGATATAACAAACACATCATCTTTTCTTCCTTCTGTAGGAAACGGACAAGGTCTCTTTGGCTGAAAGTACCGGTCTGGATCAGAAGCAAATAAATAATTGGTTCATAAACCAGCGAAAGCGCCATTGGAAACCTTCAGAAGATATGCAATTTGTGGTCATGGATAGCCTCAATCCTCACGGTGCTTCCTTTTACATGGATGGAGCCGATTGCTAAAGTATCGGCTGCTTTCTGTACTGTTGACCGTCATACCGTGCCTTGCCTTGTGTTCATTATATAAGGCAGATATTTATTTCAATGTATAAATATCTCATGTATTTCACACAATGACAGTTCTTAATGAACGTTCTACTTTCCCAATCTGTTAATGTATAATCTCAAATGTTTTGGCATCGAATGTTTTGTGAAGGTGTGTTCATGAATATTGTTTTGCTGGGATCAATCTGTGTTCTCAATCGATCGCTGTCATCGACCCTTTTACATAGGAAGATGATGCAATGTACACGTCTACATAGGCAGATAATGCAATGTACAGGCGCGTAGTTGGAGGACTAATTTACAAATGAATTAGCAGATGAAACTAGACATTTACCGGGCAATTTACACTAACATAGAGACATCAAAATGCTTTGCCTTGCACATTATTATATTATTACTTAACCACATTTAATTACATTGAAGTTTCCACCTTTACCAATATTTGCTGTTAGAATGGATCTATATTAATGATCGTTGTGATCGTAGTCTGCAAGATTTGGGATTAAAATTTCATATTTAGTTTATATAAAAGAAGACACAAGGTTTGAAAAACTCAGATACAGTTAAATCTCCATAAGATGCACATTAGTATGATTTGCATACTTTGATCGATCAATTGTGAAAACTTAATTAAAAAAACATAAATTATTGAGTGGCAGAGTCTAGAGTTTTTAACCTAATAAAACTTACATACTAAAAAACATAAATTATTGAATGGCAGAGTCTTAGAGTTTTTACCTAATTAATTACATTCTCATGTAGAAGAAAACAACAATCAAACAGCTAGGTAGAGAGAGGAACATGAGCTGGTTTGTAAAAAAATTGGTAGAGTAGGGTAAAGCAGCGTCTGAATTATATGAAGATGACATCATGTACTGGGTTTTCACATGCAATATAAAAACATTGCAGAATTTTAAGAAACACGCTTGTGAACGAATGTGCAATTTTTAAGTTCAAAGAAAATGGTCTTTCACAAATATACGATGTTTTCTAATGGTCAAATAGTGCACAGGTATGAAAAGATCCTTGCTGTGCTTGAGAGGCAAAAGGATAGATAATCACGGAGATACTAGGATAGTATGAAGTAAACTGAAGTAGCATTAAACGAAATTCGGTGAAAGCATGTAGGATTGTGAAGATTGAAAATGAAATTATCTATTTATTTCATTGCAACACCCTGAGATCCTATGACGGCATATTTTGAGTTGCAAAGTGAGTGTGAGGCATCGTATAATTTGAAAAAGATGCACTATTGAATAAGTTTGAAGTTTGAAATGCTGTGAACACAACACAAGCAAATTCCTACTTTACCTCAGCAAATCTAAACAAACAAGTCTATATAGCATTAGCTAATAGTAGCATATATGGGTACAAATGTACTAACCAATAGTATCATATATTGCTACAAATATTTAGATAAAATGTCAATGAAATGCATTTCCCAAGAAATAAGGTGCAATCTTTATCTATTTAGTAGTTGCACGTTATTGGTATAAAAGTTAACGTAGAATTAAAAAAAATGTTGCACTCTATTTGTTGGATTTCATGTCTACAATAGAATTCATGAACAAAGATAAAATTAGATAAATATAAAACACCAGACAATAGAGATTAATATGGGGCAACGATATCTCATTAATGCTCAATCAACAATGAAGAAATGAGTTTACAATTCTAGTAGAAGCACCTCATTAACTTGTACATTTAAACATAAATATTCCATGTATATGGAAGGCCAAACCCTTGAGGAACAAGCTATGAATGTAAGTGACATGTATGTGTTGTCACAACCCAACAATCTCCACCTTAACAACAATTTCCTGATACCTTGTCCAACGAATCAAACATCACCTTCCTGCAAGCCAAGAGAAGCCAAACACCACAACAACTTTTCCAATGAAACTAGTTGCATGAATATGTGTGCACAATTCGCTCCAGTTTGGACCACTCCACCTCTATTAGTAACATGAACATGAGGTAGATCTCTTGTCCAATCTCTTGAATCATTATAACCACATACTAAATCATTGCATCCAATGTAGGTGATACTCGTGTACCCACTAACAACACCAATTGCATGTGAAATACTTGGACATTTCATCGCAATCATCAACCTTCCCACTGCATTTTCATAAGGTACATGAGACATATAATCATTTCTTCTTTACTACTAGGGCATACACTTGAAGAAAGTTGACAATGGAAATTTAAAGAGAGATTTACCGGTTTCACAAAGTTAATATTGAACCTCATCACTGACAACCAGAACTTACCATTTTTCCATCTCTATGTACTTCTATGCCCAAGATTTGTTTTGTTGCTTTTAAATACTTCATCAAAAGCCTTAGCCAATTGAGCCTTTAACTTGCTGATCTCAACCATGCTTTGTTTGCAATAAGCATATCATCAACATAACATCAAGATAATGAATATGTCATAAACATAATGATCATATACTCACTTCTTTAGAAACTTAGCTCACCATGAAGGAATCAAACGTCTTGTACCACTGCCTGATTATCTTAGGCCATACAATGATTCCTCAAGTTTGCAAACAAATCCCCCTTTGTGATCCTGAACAACTTCTCATATCTCTACTATTGATGATTTGTGGACAGTAGGATCCCACAATCAACATCTCTTAGCTCCATCACCATGACCAATAGAGATATACTTCCTTGACCAAATCCTGTTAACCCAACTATTGTAACTTGAGATGGTTTCCAGCTATTTAGAAACCATGCCAATACATTTTTGAACCAACTTTAGATCGAAGTTGGCCCTTGGACCTGAGGGGGCTCCCTCAAAGACAAAAATAATAGGATAAACTAGATAGGCAGGGTTGAGGATAAAAATAACAGCAGATTGGAATAAAGGTTGTAAGCCTCTCAGATTAGAGGCCTAATCCGTTGGGCATGGAGTCATTCAATAGAGCATGAAAATTTTGTTGAGAAAATGTTGTCATTGATGTCAACATGGCACACAGACAGTATAGCACAAAGTTGGCGCAGGCAGTGCAAGTGCGCAAAAGGATTGAAGGAAGAAGGGATCAACAATGCAAAAGAAATCACAGAAGTGATTGAGTCTGCCAGGAGCACAACATGAGGATGACCTACGACTCATTTCAGAAGTAAAGGAGACTGTGACGAATTCCCTTATCCGCGATTGTAGATATTGCGACAAATTCCCTTGTCCGTGATTGCAGAATGAATCAACACGACGACAGATGTTCAAAGATTGCAGAGTGCCTTGAGAAAAGTGACGAGTGAAAATTTGGAGTCACTAGGGCGAGCTCATAATCTGGTGGGGCGACTGGGTAAGTACGCTGCAAGGAAAGTGAGACAGGTTGAAGACTTGTGATCCATGTCTTGCGCCCTTATTCTATATGTGCAGTAGATGCTTTGTGAACCATAATGTGAATGACTGCGACAATGAATGATTTGGTAAAACAAGAAAGATTTGGTCTGTTTGAGTTAGTCAAAATGTCCTGAACATAAGTTTGTCCACATATAAATAACTAGACTTTGATTTCGTCAACACTTGTCCACAATGTAACTGTCATTTTGCATCTAAATGTTATTTCAAACAAAAAAACACCAATTAAAAAGAAAGAAAAGGCAAGGATAAATCTAGGGAGAAAGTCTTATAAAAGGAACATTTTTTATTCAAAAGAAGATAGCAACAACTCTTCAGAAATTGAAGAAGAATATGGGCCATAGACAACTCTAGATGAAAAACATCTCATGGATTTGGAACAACACAAATATGATCAAGAAAAAATAGACAAAAAAGTGTGACGTTGTAGTAGACATGGAAGGAGAACAAGAAAAGAACAGTTACAACTTTATAAAGAAAAAGACAGAGATCAACAAAGATATAGTCATCTTAAAAATCCAGCTAAAAGAAGACAAAAGAAGGGAATAAATATTTATAAATCAGATAAAAGAAAAAGAGAACATATCTGAGAAATTAGAAGCAAAAATAGTTGCCTTAAGAAGGGATCTAGAGAAATCCAAGACTCAAATGAAATTCAAAAAAAGATCTGAAACTCTAGATAACATTCTCAACAATCAGAGATCACTAGATGACAAGACCGGGCTAGAATATAAGGAAAGTTTGAAAATTGTCAAAGGAGAATCAAACACCAACAAGTCAAGTAGTGAGAAACCTACAAGTTATACAAATGCTCTCAAGGGTCAACTTAACAAGTCGAAAGATAACAAGAAGAAGCAGTAAAAAATGGACCAACCCTAATATGAAGCAAGGAAGCAATACATCTTTGAATGCTATCGAGTTGGTAGACAAAGAACAATTCCTATAAGTAAGTTTTTTCATTCCAAGGCATCCAATTTTTTTCTATGGATATTGTTTCTCTTGTGACAACTTTCAACATAAGGTTGTGAGTTGTTAGACTTTTAAACATAACATAAATTTAGGAATGAGATTCAATAAACCTCAAATGGCTATGTATCAAAATTCCTTCAATAATGCCTTATTTCCTCTACTAAATGACCTCGAATGCCATATATGCAACAATTTTGGACACAAGGCAAGTGAATGCAGAAGCAAGATGTTGTCTATTCATAAACAAGATAGACAAGAAGATTTTACCAAGGTTTAGAGGAAGAAAAATAAAAACCAAGAAAATTGGGGATTGACTCTATATGCGAAAAATCAATGGTATATTGAGAGTGACTGCTCCAAGCATATGACAAAATACGAGTAAATTTGAATTCCTAACTGCAGCAAAATGTGGTAATGCTACCTTTGGCAACAATGCTCCAGCTAGAATTAGAGGAAAATGAATTGTTGTACTAGATGAAGATAAGAAGGGAAATATCAAAGAAAAAATTTTGTTGTATGTAGACAATCTAAAACATAATTCGTTGAGTGTAAGTCAAATGTGTGACCAATGAAACACTGTTTTCTTTCATTCAAAAGGTTTTAAAGTAATGGATGCAAATACAATGAAGATTGTTGTAGAGGCAGTTAGAACTTCAGAGAATGTGTATGTTCTAGAAGAAGGCAAAGAAAAATGTTGTATTGGTAAATGTGATGAGAGTTGGCTTTGGCACAAAAGGCTAGGTCATCATAGTTCTGATCATCCTATTAAGTTGGGAAGAAAAAATGTTGTACGAAATATGCCTAAAATTTCCAAACTTGAGAATATTGTATGCAAGTCGTGTCAATTTGGAAAGCAATCAAGAGTTCAATTCAAGGCAAGAGAACACTCCACCAATTGACCTCTTGAGTTGATTCATATAGATCTTTGTGGCCCCACTAGTACAATCACCTAGAGGTAAAAGATATTTCATTTTGTTAATTGATGACTATACCATAATGAATTGGGTAGGATTTTTGAAGCATAAATCTGAGGCTTTTGAAAAATTTAAATTTTCCAAAGCACAGGTTGAAAATGAAATGGACTTAAAAATAAAGTGCCTAAGATTAGATAGAGGAGGAGAATTCACATCTGATGAATTCAACAATTATTGTGAAAATCATGGGATCAAGAGACAATTTTCTATTGCCATAACCTCTCAACATAATGGAGTAGTAGAAAGGATGAATAAAACAGTTCAAGAAATGACCAGGGCCATGTTTGATGAATTAGAAGTACCCAAAACGTTTTGGGGAGAAGTTGTTCAAACTGTTGTTAACATTCTCAATAAAACGCACATACGTGTAAACAATGATAAAACACCTTATGAGCTATGGCATGGCAGACCTACATCAATAAAACACTTCAAAATATTTGGAAGTAAATGCTACATCAAACGAAATGAAGACAACTTAGGTAGGTTTGATTCTAGAGCTGATGAAGGTATCTTGTTATAATACTCCTCTAGAAGTAAAGGATACAAGTGCTACAACAAAATACTCCATAAAATAATTGAGAGCATAGATGTAAAAGTAGACGAGGGACCTCTTCATCCAGTGAGACATCAACACTACAATGATTTAATCATAAATGATCTACAAGATGATGGAATGAAAGAATACCGGGAACAAGAGGATTTAGAGGAAGAAGAGAGAATGGAGACACCCCAACCAAAGACCCCATCAATGTATGTTCAAAAACATCATTCAGACAATCATATTCTTGGGAACAAAGAAGCATATGTACAAACCTGAATAAATCTTGTAAACACATCTAGCTTTGCAAATTTTGCATTGTTATCCATGAGTGAACCCAAAACTTTACGCAATTAAGTCAAGATGATCGTTGGGTCAAAGCCATGAGTGAAGAACTAGACCAAATAGAGAAAAACAAGACATGGGATATTGTCCCAAGACCAAATGACAAGAATTTAATTGACACTAAATGGGTATACAGAAACAAGTTAAATGAAGATGGACAGATAGTAAAAAACAAGGCCAGATTGGTATGCAAAGAGTATGCTCAAGTCGAAGGAATGGACTTTGAAGAAAATTTTTCCCCTGTTGCAAGAATTGAAGCTATCATAATGTTTTTGGCTTTTGCATGCTAAAGAAAATTCAAAGTCTACCAGATGGATGTCAAATCAACATTTTTTAATGGTGACGTTGAGGAAGAAGTTTATGTGGAGCAATCAGAAGGTTTTCTGCTAACTCACAAAAATGATTTTATGTCATTTAAAGAAAGCCATGTATGGGGTAAAACATGATCCAAGAGCTTGGTATTACAGTCTCTACATGGATATGCACCAACAAGGTTTTAAAAAGGGAACAATTGATAACAACTTATACATCAAGGATGAAGGTAATGACCTGTTAATTATCGTAGTATATGTTGATGATATTATTTTTGGTAGTAACATTGAACTAACGAGTAAGAAGTTTGCAGTTGCAATGCAACAAGAGTATGAGATTTCCATGTTAGGAGAACTCTCCTTTCTTGGTTTATAGATTCATCAATCAGAAAAATCAATTTTTATTTCCCAAAGCAAATATCTCAAGGAAATCTTAAAAAAGTTTGGCATAGAAAATTGCGCACCAGTAAGCACTCCCAAGACTATCAATTACAAACTCAAAAAAGATGACGATGCTCCATAAATAGATAAAACCATGTACATGTCCATGATAGACAATTTACTTTATCTCACATCTTCAAGGCCTGACATCATGCAGGTTGTTGGTTTGGTAGGAAGGTTTCAGTCGAATCCCGAGGAAACTCATGTTCTTGCAGTGAAAAGAATATCCAGGTACTTGCAAGGCACTATTGATTATGGATTGTAGTATTAAAAAAAAAACCGACCTCGTCCTCAAATCTTATATAAATTCATATTGGGTAGGAAGTATCGATGATAGAAAAAACACTAGTGGAGGTGTATTCTTCCTTGACAGTTGTCTAATATCCTGGCTAAGCAAGAAACCAACTTCCATTTCCCTCTCTACAACTGAAGCAAAGTATATAGCTGCAACATCCTGCTATACACAAGTATTATGGATAAAGACCAATCTCCAAGATATTCAAGTTCCTCGTGATCAACCTATTTCTATCATGTGTGACAATACAAGAGCTATTAATCTCTCTAAAAATTTTGTTCAACACTCTAAAACTAAGCATATACCCATCAAGTATCACTTTTTTCAAAGAACAGGTTCAGAATCAGGTGCTTAAATTAGAATATGTTCCTTCCAAAGAGCAGATCGCAGATATTTTTACCAAGCCATTACCTAGGGACTCCTTTAAGTACGTCAGAGAGAAGTTGGGAGTCCTTCCCACTCCTCATTAAGGTGCATAACCTTCATGACATGTTGGAGGCTATCAAAAGACTTGTCCAGCCTCAGGGGGAGCAATGCAAGAAATTGAGTAGCAGGAAATACAACATTCAGATAAGGGGAGTCACTCTCAGGATGTACGCAGTCAGTAGGGTAGATTCCTTTTCCATTGGTGTTAAAGGGGAAGAAAAATAAAGATGCGACAAAGAGGAGGATGCAACAAGGGGGAGTGAAGGCCACAAGAACACACTAACAAATGGAGAAACTCAACAATAGAGTTGCCATCAATGACAAGGGGGGAATTTATTGAGAAAATGTTGGACCATTGATGTCAACATGGCACATAGACAATATGGCACAAAGTTGGTGCACATGTGGCAAAAGTGCTCAGAAGGATTGAAGGACGAAGGGGTCAATGATGCAAAATAAATCACATAAGAGATTGAGTTTTCCAGGAGTGCGTGCAGAACAGGATGATGAACTACAACGTTGTTTGGAAGTAAAATATACTGGGACAAATTCCCTTATATGCGATTGTGGATATTGCGACAAATTCCCTTGTTCGTGATTATGGAATGAATCAGAGCGACAGGGAATGTGCAAATATTGCAGGGTTCCTTGATCAAAGCGATGAGTGAAAATTTAGAGTCACCAGGTCGAGCTCATAATCTAGCGGGGCGACTAGGTGAGTATGTTGCAAGGCAAGTGTGACAGGTTGAAGACTTGTGATTCATGTCTTGCGCCCTTATTCTATGTGCGCAGTAGATGCTTTGTAAACCAGAATGTGAATTACTAAAACAATGAATGATTTGGTCAGTTTGAGTTAGTCAAAATGTATGGAATATATTTGTGAACTCCGACACTGTTTGGCCCCTCTCTTGATGCATTGTGGTCCATTTCATGTATTGGTCGTCATATTTTCCCATGGGGTAATATTGCTCCTTGACAGAATCCACAAAAAAATTCCAAGTGGGCTTGGCCCCAAATATTCCAGACTCCTCTATGGAAATTTTCTCCGAGTAAGTATCCCACCAATGTTTGACATGGGGGAGAGCCTTAAAGAGCACAAAGGTAATATTTTCTTTGTCAGAAAAATTGTGAACATAGAAATAACCTTCTAGAAAATTTAACCACTTTTACAAAGCATCCACAATAATTTGACCTTCAAATACGAGAATATTAAAATTAACTTGTACCTTGAATGGGGTAGCGTCTCCAAAATGACTTCTTGACGAAGACGCTTATGCTATTATCGACAATCGTTTAAGGATTTGGGAAAAATTCTCCAACATCGTGTTCCTTTGTTGCGTGAGGGATTCCACGGGCAACAACTTGATGGGATCTTCTGCTCCCTCATCTCTCTTTTTTTCCTCCATGGGAGGTCGCTTGGGCTGACGAGAGTGGCTGTCCTCAATAGAAACTAGCTTGAGACCCAACTCTCTATACCCTTACCTTGTCAGGGACATGCACTAAGAAACAAAAAGGAGTAGCCTGCTCTGATACCAATGATCTGGATTATTTTGAAAAGGAAATGAAGGAGGAAATATAATAAGTAAATACACATATATATTTCTAGAAACATAGAGATACAGTTATGCACAATTTTCATTAAAGATGAAAATGTATATAAATTGTAAAAATACAAAGTGAATGACTCACTAGAATGGTGGCATCTTATCTCTTAGAATAGATGTGATGGCTATGCTCATTCACAAGAAGATGATGATGTTTACAATGAGGCTCCAAAGGAATTTTTTAACATAAATAAAATCCAAAACCCTAACCCCAAAATATGAAACGCCAAAAGGTTTTGTGGGCCCCGATGGGGGTAGTTGATACATCTGTTGAAATATTGTAACTACAAAGAGTATTCTATTTACTATTGATGTATTATTCATTATATCAATCCCCTTTTGTGGATTTATCATGTTGGGCATTTTAAATGACCAAATCCCCTTTTGCAGATTGGTCAAACACTAATTGTAATAGGCAAAATGAGAAGTCGACCCCCATAATTAATTAAGGTGGCTCTAACCACCCAGAAAGAGAAGTTGGCCCTGCTAGTGAAAAGACACTTTGTTTTAGCTACTGCTAGATTGTATAAATAAAGGAGGCTAGCGCCTCATTTGTTCACCCACTCACTTGATCATCAGAGC
>JZKD02S1360659.1:0-11546 GCA_000966675.3 Picea glauca
CTAAGGTATGAATTAAACTGGTAAAGTATAATGCATTTTACTTTCGGTAATTTAATGTTATTGATGTTGAAATTGTGGATTGTTATGGCATTTGTATATTCGGCAAATTTCGTTTTTGCAAGTTTGTGTGAGTTGTTCTGGAAAATGTTAAAATTTTTACCGTTGTTTTGGCCATGAGAAGAATATAGTTTGTTGGGCGTTTTTGGGAATGCACGTTAGATAGGAGGTCGTTACAGGAGTCATGCGTGTAGTTGTATGGTATGAAGTGTTGTACCACCATTTAGCTAGGGGTAACCATTGAGCCCATTGATTTTTCTTTTCCAACGCAAAACACCTCAAATATGTCTCCAAACACTTGTTGACAACTTCTGTTTGGCCATCAGTTTGGGGATGATAAGATGTTTTGAGATGTAATTTGGTGCCTTGTATCTTGAATAGTTCTTGCCAAAAATTGCTTGTGAAGGTTGGATCACGATCAGAAACAATAGAGTGTGGCATGCCATGAAGCTTGAAGACCTGATCCATGAAGATTTGAGCTACTGTGGATGCTGTAAATGGGTGTTGAAGGGTGCATAAATGAGCATACATGGAAAGGCGATCAACAACCACCATGATGATAGATTTATTTCCCGATTTGGGTAAGTCGGTAATAAAATTCATAAAGATATCCTTCCAAATAACAAGTGGAATCGGGAGCGGTTGTAGTGTGTCTGGAGATTTGACTATTTCTCCCTTGTTGTGTTGACACACACCACATTCAACTAAAAAAATATGAATGTCCTGTTTCACACCATCCCAGAAAAAGGAAACTTTGACCCTATCATAGGTTTTGGTGAACCCAGAGTGCCCTGCTCTAGGTGTAGCATGAAGCTCAAAAAGTACCGTGGATTTTAGATTTGATTGTTTAATTAAATACAAACGGACTTTGTATCAAAGTTCATCATGGAGCCAAGAGTACCCTAGGGAAGCTAGAGCATTGGACTGCAATTGGTGGATCAACTACGAACTTTTGGGATCTTGTAGTCATTACTGGCGAATGGCTTGGATCCAATCTGGTACAATGAATGAAAGAGAAAAAATGGATCCTTCATCTTCATATTTTCGGGACAGTGCATCTGCAACCACATTGTCTTTTCCTTCCTTGTAAATGATCTCATAATCATATCCAAAGAGTTTAGCCACCCATTGTTGTTGCTCTGGGGAGGAAATGCGTTGTTCTAGAAAATACTTGAGGCTTTGATGGTTTGTCTTAATTTGGAAATGTTTCCCCAATAGATAAGGACACCACAGATCAATGACATGCAAAATAGCCAACATTTCATTTTCATAGATGGATTTCCCATATTTCTTTCAGATAGTTTATTGCTGGTAAAGGCCAAAGGTTGACCCTCTTGCATAAGGACAGCACCAATTCATTTCCCTGAGGCATCAAATTCCAACAGAAAGGTCTTCTTGAAATCAGGAAGGGCAAGGACTGGAGTGGTGCACATGGCCATCTTCAAGGTTTGAAAAGCTTGAGCAGTGGAGGGAGTCCAAGTGAAAGAGTTCTTTTTTAGGAGAGCAGTGAGAGGTGCTGCAATCTTCCCATAATTCTTAACAAACTTGCGATAATAGCCTGTTAAGCCCAAAAAGCCATGCAAGCTCTTAAGAGTCTTTGGGTGAGGCCAGTCTTGCATAGATTCAATCTTTTTAGGATCCACCCTGATGTCATCTTTGACAACTAGATGACCCAAGTATTCTACTTTTGATGCGCCAAAAGCACATTTAGACTGTTTTAGGAAAAGTTGGTGTTGAGAGAGTAGATGGAGAACTTGATCCACGTGATTAATATGGTTTGTCCAGGTTTTTCTATAGATGAGGATATCATCAAAGAAAACTAAGACAAAATGGCGGAGAAAAGGAAGGAAGACATGATTCATGAGGCTTTGGAAGGTGGAGGGGGCATTACACAAGCTAAAGGGCATGACCAAAACCTCATAGTGGCCCTCATGAGTTCTAAAGCAAGTCTTGGGAATGTCTACCTCTTTCATACGTATCTGGTGGTAGCCTGAATGAAGATCAAGTTTAGTGAATAATTGGGCACCACTCAATTCATCCAGGAGGTCATCAATGATAGGAATGGGGAATTTGTCTTTGATTGTAAGTTTGTTGAGGGTAAGGAAGTCGGGACACATTCGCCAAGAACATTCTTTCTTCAGGACCATGACCATAAGAGAAGAGTAGGGGCTCGTACTAGGGAGGATAATGCCTACATTAAGGAGTTCCTGGACCATTTTCTCAATTTCATTTTTTTGGGAAAAGGGGTTATGATACGGACGGATATTGGGAGGAAGGATTTTGGGTACAAGGGGAATGGAATGATCATGAACACCACGGGAAGGAGGGAGTCCTTGGGGAGTGGAAAATACCAATTGATGTTTAGAAAGGATGGCTTGAAAGTCTTGTGGGACCGAGGGTGTCTTTGTTTCTTATATGGCATGGAGTTGGGTGATAACACTAGAATGACCTTTTTTGAGCATCTTTTCCATGTGATGGGAACTAATGATCTCCGGTGAACCAGAGGTGATGCCTTGGAACTTATATTGGTGACCCTCCTGGTCAAATTACATGGTTAAGTATTTAAAATCCATGAGAATAGGACCCGAAGTCCTTAGCCAGTCTGCACCCAACACAATGTCACAACCTCCCATGTCGATAGTAAACATATGGGATTTTAGGTGGTAGTCACTAATTTGGAGACACTTTTTCACAATGTCCTCCACATTTCATGGAACCACCATTGGCAATCATGATTTGGAAATTATTGACGGCATGAATGTAGCAATGAGTTTCTTGGGTAATGCAGCGATGAATAAAATTATGGGTGTTTCCACTATCAACCAAAATGATGTCCTTTCAATGCTTGATGTAATCGATTATCTTGAGGGTTTGGGGAGTGGAGAAGCCAGTGAGAGCATTGAGCGAAATGACTAGTTCTACTTCGGAAGGGTCTAAGGGAGGGGTTATGTCAGTGGATTCAGGTGACTCAAACACAACGGAAGTTTCTACATCCTCTTCCGAGATATCCTCGCAGATGGCCATAAAAATCTTTTTTTCTTTACACTTATGGCCCAAGAAATATTTGTCATCATAGTTATAACAAAGGCCTTTGAGTTGGCGTTCAGCCATTTTAGCCCCAGTCAATTTTTGGATCTTTAGTGGAGTGGAGGGAGTAGTGGGATTTACTATATTAGGGCAAGGGATAAAGGAGGGTTTTTGGTTTTGAGAAGATACAACTTGTTGTGCTTCTTTATCTCTTTTAGTAGCCTCCACCCAAATATGAGGCCGAGCCATGAGGACATGGGCTTGAATCGCATCCTTGAGGCCACTTACAAAACACTCTTGGAAAAAGGCATTAGACATGCCCTCTGTCAGAAATTCCAGGCACTCAAAGGAAGCTATAAAGTCTTCCATTGTTCCTAACTGTTTCAACTTTGTCAAACGACCAAAATGGTTGGTGTCAGTGTCAAAGCATTCATAAATCTCTACCACAAAGTGTGTCCAAGCAATATACCCTTGACGAGAAGTTTTTCTCCATTACCACCATTGCCAACATTCTTGATCTAGATGGAGAAAACCATACCGAAGTTTGGCCAAATCATCGATAATTTCGTATAAAGAGAAATAATGTTCCATTTGGGTTACCCAACCAGTGGGGTCTGAGCCATCAAATTTGGTCACATCCACTGATGGAAGGTGTAGGTCACATTGAAAGTGATGGTGCTGAAAGTTATGGGAATGAGAGGAATGTTCACCTTTAGTCTTTAGAGGTGCATCAGAGGAAGGGTCATCTGTAGGGATATGGAGCTTGGTGCAGAGTGACGAAAAGACAGGTTCAAGCTAGGTGGTCGGTTCTTGTTTGATTTCCTCCATTGAGGACTGCATGGTTGTATTGATGGCGACAACATTTTCACTGAGGTGTTTCACTTTTTGTTGGGTCTTGGTGAGACTAGATTGCAAGGTATTGAAGCGAGCTTCCAAGTCTTGGCTACGGGTATGGGCCATGAGGACGAGGGAACCGAAAAGGGGCGGGTGGGGTCAATTTTTTTTTCTGAAAAAAGATATGTATGAATGTGATAAGGGCGAAGAGATGAAGCCAATGGGATAGGTCTCAAATACTGGTGAAAACATCTCTAGATTTTTTTTTTTTTCTACACCTGCGGAGTTATACTCTGGTCTGAAGAATACTGCAGTGATGAGATGCCCAACAAATGTTCGCTTAAGAACCACTTGTATGTGTGCCAACAGATGTGTGCTTAAGAACCACTTGTATTTCCTGCATGTATGAATCCCTCAACCGTGGGTTTATGCACGTAACGACAGATCTCTGTGGCTTAAAGACGCCGGAATACGTCTCTACCCTGANGTTATGGGAATGAGAGGAATGTTCACCTTCAGTATGTGGAGGTGAGTCAGAGGAAGGGTTATCTTTAGGGATATGAAGCTTGGTGCAGAGTGACGAAAAGACAAATTCAAGCTGGATGGTTAGGTCTTGTTTCATTTTCTCCATTGAGGACTACATGGTTGTATTGATGGCGGCAACATTGACACTAAGTTGTTTCACTTCTTGTTGGGTCTCGGTGAGACTAGATTGCAAGGTATTGAAGTGAGCTTCCAAGTCTTGGCTACGGGTATGGGCCATGAGGACGAGGGAACCGAAAAGGGGCGGGTGGGGTCAATTTTTTTTTTCTGAAAAATGATATGTATGAATGTGATAAGGGCGAAGAGATGAAGCCAATGGGATAGGTCTCAAATACTGGTGAAAAAATCTCTAGATTTTTTTTTTTTTCTACACCTGCGGAGTTATACTCTGGTCTGAAGAATACTGCAGTGATGAGATGCCCAACAAATGTTCGCTTAAGAACCACTTGTATGTGTGCCAACAGATGTGTGCTTAAGAACCACTTGTATTTCCTGCATGTATGAATCCCTCAACCGTGGGTTTATGCACGTAACGACAGATCTCTGTGGCTTAAAGACGCCGGAATACGTCTCTACCCTGAAAAAAAAATTACCCACAATTTCTTCCAAGGAAAGTTCTCTGATACCACTTGTAATATACCAGATATAAAAAGTATGCAGAACAAAAATAAAATGCTAGAAATGGCCGAATAAGAGTAATATAACCAACATAATCTCCACAATAACACATAAATGATATAAGAACAACAACATAAATAACACTTTGATTCATAGAGAAATGTTCACGGGCATCTTTGAGGGGGCAACCTCCAGTCGAGCAACGCTCTATTACAATAATCTCCAAGCTAGGGTTCTCATACCCTCGAATCCTATTTATACTAAAAAGAAGAATATAGAGGAATATCCTTCTAGAAGCGGAAGCTTCTATTAGGTCTTCTTACATCCACCTTATTCTATTTTATTGAAAGGCCTTATTAATATTGACCTTTATTACATCAGAATATATTGTTCTACCTATGTGCAGGTTAGGACCCTAACAAATACCTCTCATAGTTGAAGCTCCATTTGACCCAAGTCCCACCAATTGATATTTTGAGAGCCTCATCTCAGATAATAACCCTAATAGTGCTCCATACATGGATTGTGTAGTGTTTTTTTTTTTAGAAGTCGAATAATTTTTTTCATTCGTGGCTCCCTTCCTCCATCTATTATATATTCAATATACACAATCATGTGCTGCTCCATTATTTTATATGTTCTTTCATCAACTAAAATGAAGTAAAAGGGGCTAGAGAAAATATTTATTCCCTTAATTTTTCCCAATAAGAATATTTTGTTGTGGGTAAAAAAATTTTACTCGATGTACTATTAGTATATGAAAAATATTCATTAGTTAACAACATATTGGGAGTTTCCTTATACCTATCCAAGTCACATAAGTCTTTGTACATTTCTAAAGGAAAATCCTTTATAGCCACAAAATACATAGTTTTCATAACAGTAATTATTCTGTATTTTTCAACATCCAACATAAGTTCAATATGCTTTGTGAGGGGTAAACATGGTTGCCTCAATTCATAGTCCAATAATTGAGTTGAGAGTTTATGAGCCTCATATGATACATCAACATATAATCCATTTAATTGGATTGTATTGTTACCTTCCCTTGCAAATGGTGTATGGCATTTGAATTTAACACACCATAAACATTTGATGTGCTCTTTACCATTTGGAGATATTATTTTATAATCTCATTTGTGCATTAACTTCTATTCATATTTGAATGATATTTTGGGAGCTATTCATTTGCCTTTGTTTCCTGGAGGACGTTTTTCTTCAATATTCTTATCAATTTCAGAATCAACATCTTCTTCAACAATTACATCATGTCAACTCAAGTTAAAAGAACCATCAAACATTGTTTGTCTTCCATATGTTTTAGATCAACCAACTCGATAAATTGTTTCTCTATTATACATATCATTTACATGGAAGAAATTCATTCATGAGTCCCCATAGAAACCCATCTAAATATTTTAAATTGTGAATGTAATTGTAGCATCTCCACTATAATCCATAGTTTAATTAATCCATAAT
The DNA here is from genome assembly GCA_000966675.3 of Picea glauca. NCBI lineage: Eukaryota > Viridiplantae > Streptophyta > Pinopsida > Pinales > Pinaceae > Picea > Picea glauca. Next base: position 6,559 of record JZKD02S1360659.1, read on the forward strand.
GTAGATATGAATATGGTTACGACCAAGCAATGTAATATGCAAAATGCATTTTTTGAATTTTAATAAATGTAATGTGATACCAATTGTTGTGAATATGGATAGAGATGGGGGATAATTAATCCACAAGAGAAGGGGAATGCCTAGGGAGTGTCTAAGAGGGGCCTGAAGGGGAAATGGTTTATGGGTATTAATTCAAATCCATATTTTCAAATTTTATTATCATTTAGGGAACCCATCTATTTATGTTCGAGTGTATGAGAGCCCAATCATTGAATACCTATCAGAGGATGGGTGTAGAAGTCAGATTCCATAGTTATTAGATGCATGGGTTTGAAGTAAAATCAACACTAGCCACAGTGAGCAGTCAATTGTCTTGGGAAAATAGAGGAAAATCATATGGGGGTGTTGAGGAAAAGGTATGAATTACCTTACTCAATAATTTTGAGATCTTTCCTGTCTAGGAAAGGATAGTCGAGAATGTCACCTGGGGTTTTAATAGCCTCAAAATGTTCTCCTGATTCAAAAGCATTAATTACAAGGGTTTAGGATGATTTATTAATGAAAATAATGTTGCAATAAAAGAAAATTTATAGAAGTTATTGTAATGTACACATATTTTATGATAAAGTAAACATGGAGATCAAAAAGAAAAAAGTAACCAAGTCACAAATACACATATATGAGATAGAATAGCAATATGATTTTATTTCATTTTGAGATATCAAAAGTGTTTTTCTCTTTACAAAACCCCTACGAGGGAATGTACCAAAGTCTGATTTAGAGATCCCCGATGAACACCATACAAAAAGACTTTGATATTAAAGTAAAACTGAAATTAATAATCTCGATTAGCTTGCCACAAACTGCTGCCATTTTGACTCTGCAAGATATCGTTTGTCAGCCATGAAACTTAATTCACAAAAAAAAAAGAATACTTAGACTATCAAGGATCGATCAACACCTCTAAAACAAGCGTTTGAAAAGTTTGGTTCAATCTTGAACCTTGATGTCTACAATAAGACCATGCTGACAAAAAGAGAATTGGGTTTTGAATAAAACTCATAATTGAATGAAAATTGAAGCTATCTCATGCAAGCAAAGAACAAACCTTAGTCTTGTTTTCTCCTTCTATTCTCCTCTTTGTCTCTTCTTTTCATTCATCTTTTATTCTTTTTAAATAATTTGAAGTAGTTCAACTAATTTCTTTAGTTAAGTTGATTTAACTTAACTAATTAGTTTAGGAGAAATAAATAACAATAATATAGTTAAGGGTCTTAATTAATAATAACTAGGTAGGTCGGACCCCTTGTGACTCTCGTAATTTCTTCCTTTCAAATCATGAAATATATCACAAAAAGGATAATCATTTTCAGTATATGTCACCCTTGTAGCTCACTTAAATATCTTTCAAAATGGATATTTAAATATCATAAATAATTTACATCATATCCAAAGAATATATAAATATCCACATTATCCGCATTATCCACAAAATACCAAAATAGAGCTTACTGTCCAAAAAATATTGAAAACCACTAAGAACTATCTTCATCAACTGAAATCATTAAAACATAGTCTAAAAATCATATTTTCCACTTTGTGAGGCAATTTTATTTTTTTCATTGTTGTTTCCTTTTGACTTCTCGGAAGTAACCCATGGTTGATTAGACCCTTGAGGCTGTATCTCTTTGATCACATGGGAACAATCATCCTTCAAATGCATACAGGAAGACACAAATTTTGAGGAATCATTGGAGGGAGAAAAAGGGGAGGTAGTTTATTTTCCTTTGTCTCGCACAAGTTGGGGAATGTCAGTTTTTAATCTCTTAATAGCATGTGAATACTGAACTGGAAAAACAACACGAGTAATTTGGACATTTGGATTGACAAGTGCTGGTAAAGGAAACAACATAGTGGTCCAGCCACGATGGTGAGAAACAGGTCGGTTGATGATCTCTTGCCAACCATCATTTGCGGGGACTTCAGGCTGCAAAGGCACATGTGGAGGAACAAGAATGTCAGGGATATTCTGAGGATGCTGGAAAGGGGGTGTTTTTGGTTGAGGGTACATTATTCCATGGCCAACCCAATTAAAGAACCCAACTTGGAACAACTAGTTCAATTCTTGAGGATGAACGTCAAAATGGATAGAAAATCTAGGCCTCCTATGGCCTTGGTTCCAATTTCCCCTTCCTTTGTTATCTCAGCCATTGTTTCCTCTACTGAAGAAGATCATCATGTAGCAGCAGTTTGTCAGTAATGAAGCTCTTAATAAACCATACAGGACACTCTTCTTACATGAATAAAAAAATGGCTCAAAATTTGACACGAGATACATGCAAATCCATCCATAACAAACCATTCATTAATTTCCAAGTGAATAGGGGGTGATAGGGTTCATGGGAAATATGGAGGGAGTGTAATTAACAAAAAGTGGTATAATGATAGGGAATCAATATACAAATATTGTTCAGAAATTAATCAAACAATTTAACTATGTAATAAAATATCAAAATATCGGTCACCAACCCTTGTTATGTTATCCCTTTGTCACTTCTACACATACTTTTCCTTTTAAATTTATTTCAGAGAACAAGGATGCAATAAGTAAAATAGGGATTATGAGGGGAATGTGATTAACGAAAAATGATAGAATGATAGGGAATCAATATGGATATTGTTCAAGTGAAAACAAATCAAAACATGCTACCTTAAATGCAATCAAAACATATCTCTGTTTAGACTTTCAATTTTAACAAGTGTTTCTTTTCCAAAGCAATAATCCAAACTAGTATTTTCTTTGACAAATTTACTTGTTGGTTTCCAAATTATTTTACACAATAATCTATGTGCCCAGAATTATTTAATCATAGTAGCCATTGTATCCACATTATCATTATATGACAGTCATAACGAACAACATTGTAATCGCTATAAGAAACCACAATAGCCTTTGAGCCACGAACCTAACATTAACTCCAAAACTTAATCCTTTAAAACCAACTGGAACACGTACAATGTTGACAATCAACTCATATCCATTTTTATTTAAGCATTGTTCAATGCAATTAATCTGGACGTTATCACTCTTATTCGGGCCTCAAACTTTTTGAACAAGGATGTCCCTTTTATACAATCAACATAAATATTGAACCAAAAATAACATTCGATACTTTGATCACAAGCTTCAAATGAATGGGTGAGTATGGATCTCTTCCAGAATGACCAAACAAGAGACCAAAAACATTTGTGCCCAAGTAATTGGGCAAGCACCGTGCCCCCATCAACTTTAAACTAGAGTAAATATGAATTCAAAATAATATTTAGGGTTTAAGACAGCAAGTGGAAGAGACAATAGGCAGTTCAACTAGAGAGCGTGGAATTTGAATGGCACAAACAACTCATTTTGTAGATGCCCTATCATAATTTACCATATAACAAAAAACATGGAATATTTCTCTCGGTTCTATTTGTTTCAAAACAACAGTCTATAACTTCCAACATAAAAACAAATGAAGCCAACGGCTTTTAACAACACTGCATAATAAGTGACCAAATATAAACCCATGCACAACCAAAAAAACATGAATAGTTCTCTCATCAACTTTTGGGTAGCAATGCCCTTATACTATATAACATTTACCAGGAATCAGTGTCGATGAGGTCATGGAAAGCAAGCTAACAACTCAGTGTTTCGCCAAGACAAGGCACAAACGATTTTAATCTTTCATATATGGGTGAATAAATTTTAGTATGGGTGAATATATGCTTGCTTGTTTATCTTTTAAACCATAAGCTAAATCAATTTCCATTTGTGTAAGATTGGTATCTCCTTTATATTCAAATTCTTTGACCAATGAAGCCACGCCATACCATGATAACCTATCATTATTAGATTGTATACATCATTCAATCCATAACTTCATCCAATCAAGATTGTTTGCAATGCATAAATGCATTGCACCCCACTCTTGAGAAACTATATTAAAATAAAACAATTCACATATAATCAGTTACCATGGTATACCTTCATAATAATGGATTATGCAGGAAGACTAAAAATTAAATAAGTATGATATACATAAAAAAATAAATTCAAATGTATTATAAATCACCACCATGATATACTTACTTGTCACTTTCCTCATTCTACCTTTCCCCAATAGGTGCTCCCCTTCAAATTTGTTGATGGAGTTGGCATCCCAAATGTGATCCACATTAATACTTGTAGTTATTTTAGGAAGATATTGAGTAATATAAACCATGGTTTGATATACCATATATCCATCTACCATATAACCATCAGGACATTCTCTTTGTCTAGATAAAGACTTCAATGATTTCAAGTGCCTCTCAACCATCCACATTGACCTTGTGTGTGCAGGTCCACACTTTTCAATCTTCTCGACTTGGTGTATGAGGTAGTTTTCTTGTGCATTGAAAAATGTTGGAGGTAGGTACTTTTTCATTTCACATATTAGATGAGGAATTTGTCTCCTCCAATACTTCATATCTTCTTTATCAATTTCTTTAGATGATGACTATCTACAAATGATGCAAGCAAATTACAATTTTCAACAAAAAAGTATATAGTACTACAGTACAAGTAAAACACATGAAGTGAAATATAAGTTGTACAATGAATTAAACAAATTACACTTTGCATATAAATTGCCACTTACTTCATGTATTTTCCAAGATCATATATAACTTGTTTGACATTGTTGTCAAAGTTGTCTAGGAGAGATAGAGGTAGAACACACTGTAACAAAAAAAAAACAATTATTTATTCCCAAATTAGTAGAAAAAAAACACTAACAAGATGTTTCACCAATATACAAATATATACACCAAAATAATTACCTTAATGAAGGTATGCCAATCATGAGTTTTTACCCCACCTAATTCACCTTTCTTTGTTAGGATATTCTTTATGTTTGAAGAAAATCCAGTGGGAAATTTAATTTTTTGAATAACCTCTTTTACAT
>JZKD02S1360670.1:0-11546 GCA_000966675.3 Picea glauca
ACCATGACCTAGACCTATACAATGACCATGACCATGAACTAGACCTATATGATAAACATGAACATGATTGTTGACGATAAAAATCACAACGAGGATTTTGCCTGCAAAGTATTGCTAAACCCTATTATTCTAAGCTAATGATATATATAATACCAGTAGGTGGGACCACCTTGTAGATTGGAGGATCAAATCCGGTTCTTATTTGATGTTCAAATGTTGGTTCTATTCGCAAGTAATGGATGATGGATAATTCATGCTATGTTACTCTAAATTCTCATAAAGGCTTATGTGAACTGTTATTTCCACATTGGTATTAGTGTCATGATCTGTTACATGTTTCACCTGCAAAAAACACATGTTAGTCATGACAAAATAAAAAGAAATGAGGAAAAAAATTTAAGGAAGGAACTAAACTATACTACTATGCTACTATGCTATACTATATGCATTGAAATTAAAGGATTGTTGTTAGTCCTAGCTAACAAAGTTAGTGGCTATACAATTTATTGAGTTATATGAAAACACATGTGATATGCATTATGGTATGGTTGGTAATGGTTAATGTGACATAGGGTGGTGCATTTGGCAAGTAATGGATGTTGGTTTCGATGCATGGTTTAATTGAATGGATTAATGGAATGGTTGGTTGGTGTGTACTAAATGATTGAATGAGTAAAGGATGGAAGCGATGTGAATTTACTGAACGTCACTCCATACCTCTCCCATTGGCCATCACCCTAGCTTGGTTATTGTTCAATTATGTTTCGTTGTGGTTAAGCTATGATTTTCAAGAAAGGGAATAACTTATCGTCCAAGCTCGCATTTTTAAAGGGGTTTTGGTTACAGGTATGTCTTTTTCTCCATCCATGAACACACTCTGGTTATGAAATAGATATTGGCTCAGTGATGTGTGGGTTTGTGCTTTTCTTGAGACTGGAAACTATGTAAACTTGTTATATTTCTCTGGAATGGTTGTTTGTGTGGCTTTTGTTGCAAATGGAAAATGATGGTTGAAGTCAAAGTTTCATTGATTATTCTGAGTGGTAGAAGCCATGAAGGCTCTCTGTTGTCCTTATGAGTTTTTTTGGGGTTCATTCGGTCCAGACTTGACCGACTACCTCCACACAGTTCTTGTCACCATTCCTGGTCGTATGGTTGTTATGGGATTGTTGGGTTTGATCTTGAACCACCTTGTGTTACTGCATATTGTTTCACCTAATTATGGGCTCGTTTATTCTATTGGTGTCTGCGTAGTTGGTTATGATGGCTATTATGCCAAGGGGATTGTTTTAAGGTTGATTTCTATTTCACGGCTATGTTTTTTATATCAGCATTATTCTGATTGGTTGGGGAAAACCACGAGGGTTATTCCCTCCGTGTTCTCCATGTTATTACAAGCTAATAAGAAGCCTTTTCTCCTATGTTCATAGTCTCTCCTAGCTGGTGAAATGTCACCATGTCTTGCAAAGTTATTGGTGATATGGCCTATGTGTCCACTATGTTTTCTCGAAGGTTTCTCACATGTTGTTGGTGGTCGACTCCAGTCTCCCTGTGTTGGTTCCACAGAGAAAACACTTGATTATTCAAAACCCGTTTTGATAATGAATTAGTCGGGTATATTGTTGATTGTTATGATTTGCTGGAGTAGTGTCGACAATGGTGATTATTGATTCATCTATGTTAATAGCATTGACAATGTTTTTTATTATTGGTAGATAGTCATTTCATTTTGTATGATGACAGTTGAATTGATAGCTCGGCATGTTTAATTGGTTGGTTTGAGAAACAAAATTGAATACACAGTCGATGTCTCTTGTTGTAACAATTGGATTGTTAACCCAACATTATTTTGTGGTTGATTAAGTCACGGCAATACTTCTTGCATATTGCTTTGGTCTGTGTGGGTTTCCTACAGCATGGTTAAGTTGAGATGATGGTTGTTGTTAATGTGTGTTTTAATTTCCAATTGGGATTATTTCAATTCAAAATCGTGATAGTTGTGTCTTGGCTATCTGTTGTGTATGTTTTATGGATATGGTGCATCGTATCAGATATGGGAACAAGTTTTATAACAGTATGGTTTCGTTACAAGTTAATTGTAAATTGATTAGAAGAATGGAATCAGGCACGATTTTAAGGGAACTTGCGTTTGTGTTTGATTTGATAATTTATTTGTAGACAGTGGTTGATGGTTTGGATATTGAACAGAGTCAATAAAAATGACTATGTGTTCATTGGAGTTTTGTTTTAATATTAAATGGAAGAAATGAGAGGAAACATGATTCTTTATATAGATTGTTTGGAAAGCGTATCGTTTTCAGTATGATGGAATTGTATAATTGAAAGTGTTAAATATTTAAAAGTAAACAGTGAGCAAGTTAACACACAGAAATGGTTAAATTATACACACAATAATTGTTAATTGATCATAGTAATTGGTTAGTGTTGGTTCGTTGCATTGAATACAGAATGGTTTTATGGATTACTTAATTAATCTTATGAACAGTATTTTCTCTTTTCCCCTATCATTATTTCAATTTTTTCTAATTAAAATCCCCTTGCCTTCCCATATTCATTACTCACTCCATGTTCCTAAAATTAAATTACAGTTAAGAGGAGCTATGTATTGCGACAGTTTAAGATCACAGGGATGGATTACAGTGATATGTTATTTGGTTTACATTTCAGTTGATTGTTTGTTTTCTGTGAGCAGTAACCATGTTATTTTCCCCCTCATTTTAACATTTTTCGCTCAATACAAACCCCTCACATATCCCAGAACCTTTGTTCACCCCCTGCTCATTGACAACAGTTAAACAATTTGTATGGATTGGATTACATGAGTCTGATATGTTGCTGAGCCAAAATGTATTTCATATTTTAAAAGAGTTGTCATGTATGGTTGTTAAAGAAACTATTTTCTAATCAATCATGCATATAGGAATGATATTTTTCAGCTGAGGTAGCCATGGCATAGGTAACCGAGGAAGAGGTAATTGGAACATGGGCCCTAGAAGGCTAAGATTCTCCATTCACTTTGATATTGACTTGTAAGAGTTAGGTCAGCTATTTCAGGCTAGGTTTTTCAATTGGATTGGGAAGGGAGTGGTCCAACCTAGGCTTGAAAGGCCCCGCTTTCAAGATCCACAAGCCCCTGGTATTCACGTGCCCCCTCATGTTTCATTCAACCCGAGGTTCCCGAAACCGATGGATGGCAAGATATTGTCCACTCGGTAGTCTCCTAACATCGTGGCTAGCCTAATTTGTCTTTACCTTCTCCCCCTCCTATCAATCAAATTTTCCAAGATGCCCCTGCCCACTCACCAATTTAGTATTCCCATGCAAGTAAAATATTGAAAACCGAGGCCCACCATGACCCTGACAAAATAAAATCCATTTTTTCCCCTTCCTCACCCTCCAATGGTTCTGATAAATCTGTGTCCTCCCGGATGCATTTGAGGGATGATTTCTCTCATGTGATCAATGATATTAGGCCTAAAGGCTCAGCACAACCAAAGGGAGATTCATAGAGATCAAAAGGAGACAACAGTAACAAGGGAAGGATTTCATCTCAGAGTGGGAAATATGGATTTTAAGTTTTTATTTATTTATTGTTGAGAATAGTTGACTTCAGAAATTTTGGATAGCATGCTATTTTTGGATATATGAGTAGTATATTTGAAAATAATTTCAAATATCAATGAGATAAATTGTCAAACATGAATGTGATGATGGGAGTCACAAGGAGGGATGTTTTTTTTTAATTAACTAGTTGTGTTATGATTGTTAAAAGCTAAAGGGGACTCACAAGGGGTCCCACCTACTAGTTAGTATTTATTTAAAACCCTTATTATGATTTATTATGTTTCCCCCTAACTAAAAAGTTGGTTGACTTTTTAGTTAAATTAACTAGTGAAGTAGTTCAACTACTTCAACCAATTCTAATTTGCTTAAAGGAAAAAGGAAAGGGAGGAACAGAGGAGAATAGAAGGAGAAGCATACTAAGGTCTACTCTTTGAGTTTTTGTTGAGATAATTCAGTTTCCATTCATTCCTTAATTTATTCAAGGACTAATTCTATTTTATGATAGCAGGTGTTGTTCCAAAGTTTATACTTAAGGCTTGAAAGTATAAAGTCTAGGCATTCAAAAATAAAGAGGGTCTATGAAGAAAGGAAAAACAACTCTTTAGGGGGAAAAGGAGCTATGGCTGATTTCTGAGTTGTCTTTGTCTAGCTTCCAATTGTTCTTGGACACTAATGTCCTGCTCAATGGCTGCCCATGAACGTTCAAGTTCAACCCAGGTGGTAGCAATTTTCAAGATGGTGTTAAAAAGAGTTAATGCGATATTGGTCTAGTCTGTAAAAACGGGTTTGATATTGGGCTATCTTGTAATAGGTACAGTCATGAAGGAAAAATATTTTTAAAGATTTGTTGTTTTTTAGGTTGTTGTTTCTATTTTAGATTATATGAGAAATTTCCCAAATATATGAATTAATAGTATAACAAATTCAAAGGTCATTTCCCGTATCTAAGTTAAACTAAAAATCATGCATGAAATGAAAGAAAACATAAATCTGTGGAACAATGTGAGGCATCGACCAAGGAAGAATCTCACTTTGTGACAGAAGAAAAAAATAGACAAGAAAAACTTTAATGAAGCATAAGATATAGAAATCTAAGTAATTCACAGGTCTTGTACCTGTTGATAGCCGATATAGAGGAAAAGTTGTAAACGATTAGATGACTAAAATAATCAATCACCACAGTAGAGGTTGTACTAAATTGCAGCTAAGAATTCATCAAAGATATATAAGAAATGATGTTAAATATGAAATAACGGAGGAACACATAACTCAAACTTGACGGAATTTGGAGTCTTCGATTTTCATTTGTATTAATTCTGGCAAATGAAAAATCTCTCTGCTACAATCGGCCAAGGAAAAATCCCCCCCCCCTTTCCCCTGGTGCTATCTTTCAAAATTGTATTTGTACAAAGAAAATCATCAACCCTAGACGGTTGGTATTCTCCTAATTTCCTAGGTGCTAACAGTTACAGAATACAAAATTTGAACCGTTTTGCTCGGTTACTTTTTACTTTTCTACCAGTTGGACAAAAATGAGTATACATGCATTACTTCATCATTTCTTTGAAGCACTTCCTTCGCTCGGTCCAAAACACTCGACGCACATGTTTAGAAACTGCACCAAAATTGTAGAAGGTTCTGTCGTATCCTTTGCTTCAAACACATACAGCTTCCTATGAATTTTGGGCAGTCTGTCTTCAATCTTTCCCTTTTCAAACTTTGTCAACTGCAACTGTAGATTTGGCTTTATTAGCCACTTATCCATTTGGGTGATGTCAAGTTGCTTCAATTGTGAAATCTCGAGTTGGGTTTCATTCCAACTCTCCTTGATATGCATTTGATGCCTTAAAACATTGATTTGTCCTAATAGCCCAGGACAATCATCTTTACCAATGCCCAGTGTTTTTGTATCTAGTTGATCAAACACTTCTTCACATTCTTCCTTGACTTCTCTTGCCATTTTTTTGCTTTCAGCTATATTGGTCTTCCATGTTTTTAATATGATGTCTCCCTTGATCTGTTCTTCCACAGTCAGCTTTAGGATTTTCGGTACTTCTTCTCTAACTAAAAATGATACTACCTTTTTAAAATCAACGCAGGCTATTGTAGCCTCTTTTTCCTTGAGAGAAATCTTATCCAGTGAGTGGCTTATTTCCAGGAAGTAGTTTTGAACGATTTCTATTTTAGAAAGTATGTTTTGTTATTCTGCTTGTAGTTTCTCATGCACCTCTAGTGCTTGGTCTTGAAATGTTGTTATATTCACAACTTGTCCTTCAATGGACTTCAACTCAGCTTGTAGTTGTCTCACTAACTCTTCATGCCAAATAACATGTACTTGACTCATTTGCATTTGCTTGTTCGCTTCCTCTAAACTAGACTTTAACAATTGCATTTCCTTCTTGTCAGCAATTCTGGCATGTTCAACTCTTTGATTTACCTCCTCTCGAATATTATTTTCTGTGTGCCTTATTTGGTCCTGCAACTGAGCTATAATTTTATTTTTATGCTTCAGCCTTGTTTTCAGAGAGTCAACTGAGAATAAATTGGTCATTGCCAAAGCTCCCATAGAGCCTGCTACTTTTGTGGAAAAATCTTCCTCTTCTAGGTTCTACAGATCTACGAGCACTCTGTGTTTCTTCACCATTATGCCTTCTCTCAAATGCATTTCTTGTTTTACTACAGCCTTCCTCTTCCTACTGAAAAAGTAGTCAGAGGAAGGTATCTCTTCTCTAGAGATAGGAGTAAGGTCACTTACATATATGACTTCCAGATGGGGGGTCCCAAAATTTGACTGTAAAGGAGCTAATGATGTAATATGGCTGCCCATTTCTAAAGATTGAGTTTCTCCTGTTGTTTTGGGGATATCAACTGGAATAGTTGATGATAAAAGAGGAATCATTTGAATCGACTTTGAAGATGTCTTGAGCCTAACTTATGTTTCCGAATTTGGGTGCTTTGTTGGTGAAGCTTCTGCTTTTTGTGAAGATGCTTCAGTCTTCTTTGGATTTTCTTCTATAGTCCCTTTATCATGAGCCTCTAATCCAAAACCCGGGGGAATACTTCCTTGAGATGGAGGAGGGGTTGTTGATTCTCCCTATTGTATCTTTGGAAAACCACTTCGTCTGTGCTTCTGGAAAGTCAGAAAGCTGGTCTGTAGGTCGGGTGATAATGCCTGAACTCTATCTAATATTTCCTCATAAGTTTTGTCTCCCTTGAACATGTGGTCGCAGGGAGAATCTTCATGTTCATACATTTTCATATTGCAATGAGCAAGATGATTTCCTACAATTTGATAAGGATCATGTTTTCTGAGTTCAAGATCAACCAATTTGATGTCTTCCAGTGCTGCAGATTCTACCTTGGAATGACCAAAGTTAAGCAGTGAACACTTCCCAATATATATAGGAAAAACTGGCCAAAACTTCTTCTGAACTGCTCCCAATTATGTGTTGATGCCACCTATTATTATTTGGTAGGCCACCTCCCTACACACTAGTCTGTCAGGAAGGAATTTTGGAAGTGCGTGAGGGAGAATCGAGCAGTCGAAAACCCTAACATAGGAGAAACCCTCTTCAATAAACCAATCTGTAATCGCCCTTAGGTTTCCCATGATTGGCTTTGAAATATGAGGGGGTGCATAACCATACAAAATTTGGTGCAAAGGTATCACTACGTAGTGACAGATTTCGTAAAAGAAATATTTAACATTCTCTTCCCATAGTTTAGAGTGATAAACATGAATGGGCTCCGCACAGGCTGTGTTCCAGCTCCAATTCATCAAGGGGAATGGATTCATGTAACAGATAGCATCCATAATATATGCAGACATGTAAAAATATGCAAGTCGGCCTTTCGATCTTTCCATTTGGTACTCTGCAATCTCCTTAGTTAGATTATCTCAGAAAATTTTACCCCAGTTGAAACTATAACCCTCGGCTACTTCGTGTAGAAGTGGCACCCATTCTGCAGGGAAATGGGTAGGGAGTTTCCTCCTGAAAATTCTACATAGCATCAAAGCTATATAAACCATGTATTCGTTTAACAGAGCTGTGGCATAAATACCATGGGTATTAGCTCTAAATATCACTGGGATTCCCCACCATTCTTTGATTATACCTGGATATGTTTGATCGAATTTTGTACACTCCTTTCTTTGAAATTCCTCTACGAATTTGGCATTATAAATGTATTTAGAAGTAGGGGACAGTTTATACATTACTTGGATGTGCTAAGGTCTGATCGAGCTAACGACGACCTTTTGGCTGTTTAGAATGCTCCTTATCTGAACGTTGGTTTTCTCTAAATCCCAGCTTATCATGTCATTGTATGGCATGAGTCTCGATCGTGTGGCTATTTTATGAAGCTCACACTCGGCTATGTCTCTGAGTTTATTTTTAGTCTTTTCATTTCCGAAATCGTCGGGCCAATTCCTAATCTCATAGTCTAAGGTTTCAAAAATCTGCCTCCAGGATTTGACTGAATCCACAGCATGTGGCATAGTGTAGGATATAACATCTCCATCCGGATTCAAGCTTTCACCTACCTCCTCACTCTTCTTAGGCACTTTTCTGGGTGCCATGATGTTTGTGCTAAAATGAAAACCTGTTGCAGAGAAGAAATGCGTGAGTTCTTCTGAACGTAACTCGCTCCTAGTCTGAAAGTAAGAATGAAATTCAAAATAACAAACCTTTATTAACCTTTAACTTGTCTTAAATTTAGCATACCGATACAGGCGATAAAAATTAAATTCTTTAATGGGGGTGGTACACCTGGAGATACGCACTTTATGTTAAAAATATCTCCATTAATCCGTTATAGACACTGCCACATATCGGCGATTCAAAACTAGGATTTCGAAAGAAAGGTCATCGAAAACTCTCGAATAGAGAAACGCAAAAAGTTATTTAATAACCTTAATGCTTGTTTTAAAATTAAGTTGATTACGTTTAAGCACTTAATTCTTTCAGGATTTCATGTTTCGGAGTTTTGAGCATCATGTCCCCAGGAGGTATGACACAAGTAAATCCTGAATCGCAAAACCGTGATGGGATTTATTTAGGTGCTAACCACTTTTTTTAACCCTTTAATTAATCGTGATCAGGGGTTAGTCTTTACTTTTTGTGTATTGGAGTATCGGGACTTCGACGACTCTTTAATGCAAGAAATCCCGAATCGCGAAATTGTGACGGGATTTATTATCATTAAAACTTCTTACTTCTTAATAAACATAGCATTAGCTTATAAGAATTTTGCAACTTTGGGAATCGGGGTTTTAAGGAGATTCAAATTCGACTCTTTGATTTCCCGAATTGCGACTGATTAATGATTTGTTAAGTATGTTTTAAAACTTAATTAATCATGATTAAAAGGTATTTCGTGAAAAACGCGTCGGGACATTTGAAATGTTGTTTAAGTTGAGATGGCCGAAAAAGAACATGTGAAAGGCTTAGAAAGTCGTTAACGTTTTTAATTATTACTTTAAATCAATTCAATCCCTTTTAAACAATCACTTTTTTGAGACTTCGATACCAGGACTTTGGAGTTACTATTAAAAAACATACTTCATGAATAGTTGAACCTCGAAACCCAAAAATCCCGAAAGACCTTTTGACTCATTTAGAACTAAGGGCAGCTTCGTAACCAGAGAAAAAAGGAGATTTGGATTTAGAGAAGAAAAAAAAAACTTTGTTTCAACAACAGGGTCTTATTGTAGACAACAAGATTCAGGGCTGAATTACTTCATTCAGACACTTGTTTTTCAAAGGTGTTGATCTATCTTTGATAGTATGTGTAGACTTGTCTGTTTTTTAATTAGTTTTCATGACTGACAAAGGCTATTGTGCAGAGTCAAGTGGGCAGCAATCTGTGGCAAGCTGATCTAATTTTTAGAGTTCAGTTTTTTATTTTATGTCGGAATTCCTTTTGTATGTTTCATCGGGAACGTCTAAGTTTGAATTTGGTCCAAAAATTCTTCACGAAATTTTGTAAAGGTAATGATTCTTTGATGAATTGGAATGAAATAAAGGATTTCTTTATGCCTCATCTGTCTTGATTATCGACTTGGTGTCTTTACTTCTGTCTCTATATTTAATTCAGCATTTGTTATGTTCAAAAAACACATAAATAATGAATTTTTCAGCAAGCTTTTATTTATAAAAAACCATCCTAAGCACTTGTAATCGATACTTGTGAGTTAGGATATTAATTTTGATGGCTATAAACATAGGGTGATATTCCTGTCTATTTTGCTTTAGACAAGCAGAATCTGAAAAATGCTTGAGTAAGATCATTTCATATCTTTTCCTCAACATTTATTTGGCGACCATATTGGGGAGATCTTTGATATCTCTCTCGTTGATTTTTATGCTTGATTAGCATCAAATGCATCTATTTTTATGATATTGATTCTTTGATTGTTTTATTTCTTAATGACTATACCTATTGCTAGGCAGCCCAATATTGAGCCCGATCTTCAAGATCATACCAGCATTTCTTTGAATTTGTTCAACACCATTTTAGACACTGCCAATACTCGTTTTGAGATTAATCATTCATGGGAAACAATTGAACGAGATATTAGTGCCCAAGAACGTTGGAAAGCTAAATGTAGACAGCCTAGAAATCAGCAGTAACCTTCGTGTTCCTTCAGTTTTGTCCTTACTTTCATGTCCTTAGATTCTCGTGTTTCTAGAAGAAGAAGAGGCTTATCACCTGAAATTAATCCTATTGTTGAAATAGGAAGAAGGAACATTGTGTTATCTACCCAACAAAGTGATCTAAGGAGAACTTTGTCTAATTCATCTAGTTCATCTTTCTCTTCCTCACCTATCATCCACAAGATGGCATCTAGTGGTGGCTCTAGTGGCACTGGAAGTGCTTCCTCCTCTCAATATTCATCTTTGTCAGTGATTGATAACTTATATAGCCACCATATCCCTATCCAATCTACCACAAATACCACCAAAGTCATTAAAAAGTATGGGATTTTCCAATTTGAAGAAGACGCCACAACCACACTGTGGCATGTTTCCTCTCCCCTTAACCTAGCACCTGTTACTCGTCCACTTCCTAAATTCAAAGAGCATCTCCCTAGGTTTTCAGGAAATAGCACTGTCACTACAAACGAACACCTGGTGGAATTTTCTAATGTGTGTCACAGCATAGGAGCAAATGACAATGATACTTGCATGCGCTTATTCATCAATTCCTTGAAAGGAAAGGTTGCGGTCGATTTCTTTGACCTACCTCCTAAGATTTTGTCTACTTGGGAGGATTTAATCTATTGGTTCAGGTCCACTTATGGGAAATCTAAAATCTCAGCGGAAAAGTTACGGGAATAAAATAATATTGCCTATAAGGAAGGTGAGACCATCAAGTCCTTCAACTTGTGTTTCACTAAGTTATACAATCAAATCCATGAACTCATCCTACCTCAGAACCAAGATGCTTTCATGAATTACTACAATGCACTGCCTTCCCCCTATCGTCATAGGATCGAGGAAAAATCCATTGATAACCTTGGTTCTGCTCTGCATACTTGTTTAGAGTATGAAGAACAACTTGAAAGAACATGTCTTCCTCAGGGAGAATTGATTAAACAAACAGACATGTCTACCCTCTTACATATAGTACAAGATATGAATAATTGTATGATAGCGTATGAAAGAAAGGGAATTGTCTCCCCTCTCACCCTTGGAGCTTCATCCTCTTCTGCACCCCCCTTTAGAAATCCAATTGAAAATAATTTTCATCCTAAAGCTATCTTGCCTCGAAGATGGTGTAAATTTTGAGAGGAACACCATGAGGAAGCCACATGTGAGGTAAGGAAAAGTTTCAGAGATAAGATCTATGGTAAAAGACAAAAAACTACCACCACTGTCCTAGATTTTTCAAAGCCAGAAGATGTCATGATCATCAATGCTAGGAACAAATCCTATGCTCCCAAAGCCAAATTTGACCCC
>JZKD02S1360681.1:0-11546 GCA_000966675.3 Picea glauca
TTCTTCAATCACTCAAATACATGAGTCTAAAAGTACAAAGAGGGAAACAATAATTCTTAGAACATCATGGACTCATCAAACTAATAGTCTCTGATGCTCTTAGAATCTTGAAACATAGAGTTATGTGGGAAGATTTCATCAACATGGACAGACAAGATTTTGAAGAAGTACATGCAACCATGAGTGAGGAAGAAAGAAATGAGGGAGAGGAACCCAAGAGACTCACCAAGCCCAAGAAATCAAAACAACAAAAGAAGGGGAAGAAGCAAAATATAGATAAACAAGATAAATAGGTCGATGATGTCTTAACTACTTTAGGGACCCCTACAGTCAGCCCTCTGAAAATCACCACTACAGAGTGGGTGCAACCTAGAAGGAGGAGGTCCAACAGGATCAAGAAAAGTTAGAAAAAGAGGATCCCAATACCATCAACCCCACTCAATATCACACCCCAAGTAGAGGAAGTTAAGGACTCTCCTAGCCCTGAACAAAAAAAAGAAACAAAGGGGAAGGAGCCTTAAGAAGAGACTATGATGAATGAGGAAATACTAATGGAAGGAACCACTAAAACCAAAACTCATGTGGAAAAACTTCTTTATGCAACCATGTTGGAACTAGATAAATTCAAGGTTGATGCCATCAAGTGGAAAAGGGTGGCAGAAGATAATAAAGGAAAAGTTGAAAGAAGAGGTTTCTCAAGAGTTGGGACAATAAATCGAACTCATGCAAGAAAAGTTCCAAATTATGACTATGAAGAAAGTGGACTACAGTCAGAAGCTAAAGGTAGAGAACCAGAAACATCAACAAAAAATGAGTAAAGTAAAAAGAGATATACATGAGAAGAGTGAACAAGTAGAGATCATGCAAACAATAGTTAAAACTATAGCCAAAGTATTTGAAGAAATGTTGGAATGTAAGCCACTAGATAGAACATACACATTGTTCCTAAAATAACAATGGCACACAAATCAGATGACACACTTCGCTAAGTTTGTGAAATTCAACCTAGATACACCCAAATATTTCCTAGATGCATACCAGGGTTGTAACATGGAAGCAAAATCTCAGCTTTGTGAGTTCTACTTGCATAACCTTGTCTTACCACATCCCTACAACTGAAATCCCAATCCATATGTAGGGGATGTGAAAATAATGGTCTTTGCGTATAGGCTAAGGCATGAGGAAATAAGGGAAGAAGAATTCAAAAAGTACAAGGAAGAATAACAACACACACCCCTTTGGATTAGAGCAGAGGTTGTCAGGCCTAAGATGTCATAAATAGTGACCATAGCCTCTCTCTGAATAAGGATATAAATCTAGGATGTAAATCCAAATAAAGGAAAGTAATAGCCAATATGGGTGACACATTAAGATTATTGGGAGAAGTAGTAGTAGAGGATTTCCACAGGAGGTGGCATTCATTTCCTTATGGCTTGAGAATCAGAGAGCCTCACTCTCCAAACACATCACAAATTTTCCTCCTCATAACACCATGGTATAAAGAAACTCTAAGGAGAATGATAACTAATTGGATTGGGATAAGGATGAACCCTCCACTCCTTCTCCCTGTAGCTCCTATGGCTAGCCTCAAACCAAAAAATGAAGAAGAAGAATGGGCCAACATTGTGAAGGATAAGGGATACCATGATCAACAAGTTGTCACCAAGTATATAGGGATATGAGAGAGGAATTCAACAAACAACAACATGAACATTAGGAGAATTTTGATAGACAATAGGGTGATGAACAACTACACTCTGTTGAGCAACAACATGGCATTGAGAATCAACGGGATGATAGACAACAAAGGAACAATGAACAATAACAAAGTACAAAACAACAACAACAACAATGAGATCAAAAAGACCATTTTTGGTTACACAAAGGTGTGCAAGAATTCAGTAGGGGGTGATGATGAGCCTCATTATTGTACATTCTAAAGGCTCATCTTTGACATATTTTTCCACCACAAAATGACTTAATGTTTGTTTTTGACCATATTTAATAGTCAGTCATGGGTATTTTGTATGTTTCTTAATGAATGTATGATTGAGGTGGATTTTTATGTATAATATACCTTTTTGCACTAATGTTTTTTAGAAAAAGACATGTGTTCGACCAACCAAGTCGAAGTGTAGGATCCAAGGGCGCCAACCTCCTAGAAACATGAGATTTTTTCCCCTCGAGTGAGCTTCTATCCAAAGATCAAGGGAAATTGTCCACACCTACCTCCAAGAGTGCTCCTTGTGCATTTATGACCACTTCTGGTCAACAACAGTGCAAAAATAAGATGTAAAGGGATGAGATCCCTCATTTGATCATCACTCTCCTTGATTTAGGAAGGCAGGTTGAACTCTCTAGTTATATATAGGCCTCTAGTCTAAGAGAGGGGGGTAGCGAATTTTTGGAGAAGCATTGTATGGAGATGCTCCGTAAGACTTTTTGTTGAAGACTAAGAACTTTGATGTTCCTGATGCACTGCTGATATTTATGAAATAAAATGATTTTTCCTTCAGTCCATTAAAGTTTATTTTACGTTCCTTGTGCTTCTTGGGTAGGGCCCATCCAAGAGGGCTCAAGGACCCTTTTGACTATTTCTGTAGTTTTCATGCATATTAGTTGTTGCTTAGATAATGTTTCATTATCTGTTGAAGTTATACTTAGCTTTGCATGATAAATTTCCATTTCTGTTAAGATTTCAACTAATTGGCCAATTGTAGCAGCTTCTTGTAGAAATATTCAATAACCTTTTGGAGCACTCCTAGGTGCCTCCCAAGGATAAGAACCATAGATTCACTTCATTTATTTTATAGTCTAGCTTTTTCAACACTTTTAAAGACTTGCACTACCTTTTTAGACTTCATTTTTCTTCCTGTAGGAGTATCCTATAGAAACAGTGCAGCTTTTGTAGAAATGCACAGTTCATGTAGAAATCTCATGTAGATATGTTTTAGCTTCATATTTTGATTTAGTTTAATATTATTTTCCGGCAAGCATCAAAAAACAATAAAAGAACATTTATATTGATAATGATCAAAGGGTTAAATTGCTTTGTTCATGAATTAGTGTAGTTTCATTTCCATTACAACTTTTCTGTCATAATTTAAAGCTTTTACTTCTATCACATTTCTCTGTCATAATTTGAGATTAGAAAGATCTTTTTCTTCAGTTTAACTTTTCTGATTCAATAATCTTTGATGCAGTAGAATAAGTTCTTTTCAAGCATTTTAGATTAGTTGTACTGTCAAATTGGTGTGTTTCCTTCAAAGNTTCTTCAATCACTCAAATACATGAGTCTAAAAGTACAAAGAGGGAAACAATAATTCTTAGAACATCATGGACTCATCAAACTAATAGTCTCTGATGCTCTTAGAATCTTGAAACATAGAGTTATGTGGGAAGATTTCATCAACATGGACAGACAAGATTTTGAAGAAGTACATGCAACCATGAGTGAGGAAGAAAGAAATGAGGGAGAGGAACCCAAGAGACTCACCAAGCCCAAGAAATCAAAACAACAAAAGAAGGGGAAGAAGCAAAATATAGATAAACAAGATAAATAGGTCGATGATGTCTTAACTACTTTAGGGACCCCTACAGTCAGCCCTCTGAAAATCACCACTACAGAGTGGGTGCAACCTAGAAGGAGGAGGTCCAACAGGATCAAGAAAAGTTAGAAAAAGAGGATCCCAATACCATCAACCCCACTCAATATCACACCCCAAGTAGAGGAAGTTAAGGACTCTCCTAGCCCTGAACAAAAAAAAGAAACAAAGGGGAAGGAGCCTTAAGAAGAGACTATGATGAATGAGGAAATACTAATGGAAGGAACCACTAAAACCAAAACTCATGTGGAAAAACTTCTTTATGCAACCATGTTGGAACTAGATAAATTCAAGGTTGATGCCATCAAGTGGAAAAGGGTGGCAGAAGATAATAAAGGAAAAGTTGAAAGAAGAGGTTTCTCAAGAGTTGGGACAATAAATCGAACTCATGCAAGAAAAGTTCCAAATTATGACTATGAAGAAAGTGGACTACAGTCAGAAGCTAAAGGTAGAGAACCAGAAACATCAACAAAAAATGAGTAAAGTAAAAAGAGATATACATGAGAAGAGTGAACAAGTAGAGATCATGCAAACAATAGTTAAAACTATAGCCAAAGTATTTGAAGAAATGTTGGAATGTAAGCCACTAGATAGAACATACACATTGTTCCTAAAATAACAATGGTACACAAATCAGATGACACACTTAGCTAAGTTTGTGAAATTCAACCTAGATACACCCAAATATTTCCTAGATGCATACCAGGGTTGTAACATGGAAGCAAAATCTCAGCTTTGTGAGTTCTACTTGCATAACCTTGTCTTACCGCATCCCTACAACTGAAATCCCAATCCATATGTAGGGGATGTGAAAATAATGGTCTTTGCGTATAGACTAAGGCATGAGGAAATAAGGGAAGAAGAATTCAAAAAGTACAAGGAAGAATAAAAACACACACCCCTTTGGATTAGAGCAGAGGTTGTCAGGCCTAAATATGTCATAAATAGTGACCATAGCCTCTCTTTGAATAAGGATATAAATCCAGGGTGTAAATCCAAATAAAGGAAAGTAATAGCCAATATGGGTGACACATTAAGATTATTGGGAGAAGTAGCAGTAGAGGATTTCCACAGGAGGTGGCATTCATTTCCTTATGGCTTGAGAATCAGAGAGCCTCACTCTCCAAACACATCACAAATTTCCCTCCTCATAACACCATGGTATAAAGAAACTCTAAGGAGAATGATAACTAATTGGATTGGGATAAGGATGAGCCCTCCACTCCTTCTCCCTGTAGCTCCTATGGCTAGCCTCAAACCAAAAAGTGAAGAAGCAGAATGGGCCAACATTGTGAAGGATAAGGGATACCATGATCAACAAGTTGTCACCAAGTATATAGGGATATGAGAGAGGAATTCAACAAACAACAACATGCAATTTTGAAAGAATTTTGATAGACAATAGGGTAATGAACAACTACACTCTGTTGAGCAACAACATGCATTGAGAATCAGCGGGATGATAGACAACAAAGGAACAATGAACAATAACAAAGTACAAAACAACAACAACAACAATGAGATCAAAAAGACCATTTTTGGTTACACAAAGGTGTGCAAGAATTCAGTAGGGGGTGATGATGAGCCTCATTATTGTACATTCTAAAGGCTCATCTTTGACATATTTTTCCATCACAAAATGACTTAATGTTTGTTTTTGACCATATTTAATAGTCAGTCATGGGTATTTTGTATGTTTCTTAATGGATGTATGATTGAGGTGGATTTTGATGTATAATATACCTTTTTGCACTAATGTTTTTTAGAAAAAGACATGTGTTCGACCAACCAAGTCGAAGTGTAGGATTCAAGGGCACCAACCTCCTAGAAACATGAGATTTTTCCCCCTCGAGTGAGCTTCTATCCAAAGATCAAGGGAAATTGTCCACACCTACCTCCAAGAGCGCTCCTTGTGCATTTATGACCACTTCTGGTCAACAACAGTTCAAAAATAAGATGTAAAGGGATGAGATCCCTCATTTACTCATCACTCTCCTTGATTTAGGAAGGGAGGTTGAACTCTCTAGTTATATATAGGCCTCTAGTCTAAGAGAGGGGGATAGCGAATTTTTGGAGAAGCATTGTATGGAGATGCTCCGTAAGACTTTTTGTTGAAGACTAAGAACTTTGATGTTCCTGATGCACTGCTGATATTTATGAAATAAAATGATTTTTCCTTCAGTCCATTAAAGTTTATTTTACGTTCCTTGTGCTTCTTGGGTAGGGCCCATCCAAGAGGGCTCAAGGACCCTTTTGACTATTTCTGTAGTTTTCATGCATATTAGTTGTTGCTTAGATAATGTTTCATTATCTGTTGAAGTTATACTTAGCTTTGCATGATAAATTTCCATTTCTGTTAAGATTTCAACTAATTGGCCAATTGTAGCAGCTTCTTGTAGAAATATTCAATAACCTTTTGGAGCACTCCTAGGTGCCTCCCAAGGATAAGAACCATAGATTCACTTCATTTATTTTATAGTCTAGCTTTTTCAACACTTTTAAAGACTTGCACTACCTTTTTAGACTTCATTTTTCTTCCTGTAGGAGTATCCTATAGAAACAGTGCAGCTTTTGTAGAAATGCACAGTTCATGTAGAAATCTCATGTAGATATGTTTTAGCTTCATATTTTGATTTAGTTTAATATTATTTTCCGGCAAGCATCAAAAAACAATAAAAGAACATTTATATTGATAATGATCAAAGGGTTAAATTGCTTTGTTCATGAATTAGTGTAGTTTCATTTCCATTACAACTTTTCTGTCATAATTTAAAGCTTTTACTTCTATCACATTTCTCTGTCATAATTTGAGATTAGAAAGATCTTTTTCTTCAGTTTAACTTTTCTGATTCAATAATCTTTGATGCAGTAGAATAAGTTCTTTTCAAGCATTTTAGATTAGTTGTACTGTCAAATTGGTGTGTTTCCTTCAAAGCAATTAGTTCATAACTGCTTTTTGTCATTTGATTTCCCGCACATTTCCAACCTTTGATCATTTTCAACCCTCTGCTAATGACTATTGCATACTGCACATATAGTGCATAACACCTCTTAAGTTTGTACGAACCTCGAGTTGACAAGTAAAGTAGGAGACCAAGGATACAATAAATAATTGATGTTATTCCTAGGACCATCAACATTAGTAGTGAGGCAAGGATGGACACTTTCCTTAGTCTTTGGAGCTGGATGGAGTGACAGAGATGCGACAGAAAAGATTAAGATCGAGCTTGGAGATGTACATTCCAGGTGTTTATGGAAAAATTAGCCAATGCAGACACAAACCAATCTCCCTAGCTTGGGAACCCAAAGCTAGAACAAAACAACACATAACATGTTACTTTCCTTAGATTCATACAATCAAAATAGTGATAAGTAAGGACTCATACCTCTTTACCGATGGTTTTCCTCGCTAATTGGAGCTCCTAGCTTGATTCAAAGGCTTTTGAATAGAAACTTGCATAAGAAAACAAGCTAACCAGTGAAAGAAACAATAGTACTTCAACAAATCTATACAAATGACCAAGCTAGAGAAATGTAATAAAGACAATGAACAATGAACAATATTTATAAGAAAGAAAATATGTTACTACATTAATAATAATGGAAGAGTTACAACCAGTGCCCTTGTGTTGTGAGGCTCTTTCCAACAGTTCATTTCTCCAATACCCACATTGCTTCCATGAGTTCCATCACCATCAACTGAATACTTTGACACAAGAATCTCTCAAGAACAAAGAACAATATTCTAATCTCAAATCAAAAGCTAAAGTTATTAACCATTACTCATTGCTAGTTATTCTCCATTAGCTATTAGCCTTTTCCATGAGAGAAGTCTCATTTTATAGATTGAAGAGGAGGTTAGGATCTCCCCAAATTAGGAGTACGTGTGAGATACAAACCGATCGAAAGACACCTCATATTTGAAGCTTCTCTCTAGAAACTTTGCAAATTTCTTCGTTTTTCCTCCCTTTCAAATAGTGTTGCAACCTATGGACTAGCAACACGAGACACTATCACTGTTTGCAGTGGTGTTGCATGCACACTTAAGAGTGTCGCATGCTGTAGTGGTGCAACATGCAACATTTTCACAAAATAGTGTTTTTAAATAAATTCCAACTTCTTTCAAGGAAAGGTCTTTCTTCAGTAATCATGGATTTTAAGCTTTAGATGATGGAAAGTAGGTGAACATTATCAGTTGTGAAAAAATAATGTGTAACATTAGGAACTGGATGTGACAGTTGGGCTAGCTACCCAACTAGTTCAGGACTTAAGGCTAGCATTTTGCGAAGACATGACATAGTTTGGTTTAAGTATGGGCACATCAAAAAGTTCACAGAAGTTCAACAGTTAGACATTTTTGAATTTTTGGTTGAGGTTGCAGCAACATTGAAACAAAGAGTGATCATTGCAGTGAAACAGTGGCAGCTTGGACATTGCCAATAGATTTGGGGAAGGGACATCTTTCCATTGTCGTGGAAATTTTGGTTGCACACAACTTTCGACAGGGCAGTGTGGATGGTTTCACAGTTTGTGGATGATTATAGTGCGAGTTGGAAATTTGGGGTTTCCATTTCGCAGGGAAACTTGAGGTTTCCACTTTGAAAAAAATTGGGGTTTGCAATTATCAAGAAACTTTGGGTTTCCAACAGACTTAGTTGTGACGGGAGCATAAGTTCTAGGAGAGACTTGGAGATAGTATATTTTGTGGATGTTTCCAAGGATGACAATGACTTGAGGTGGGAGAGGATTTAAGGCCTAGGGTGCCAAGCTTGGGCACGCACACTTCCACCATAGACTCAAACGAAGGAAATCGGGCATGCAAAATGCTCAGTGCATTTGAAGAAACAAAGTCTTCATATATGGGGAGAGTTGGGGTTCCTTAGGCGTGCGACACACCAAGGGGAAACTCCACTCGAGATGCGTTGTGACACAAGTCAGACGATGGATAGTTTGACAAAGGGTTGAGGACAAGCCTTGGGCACTCCATCAAACAAACAAATTATCTAGGGCATGCAGGTTGCACTTAAGCGAGTTGGATCGACTCACCTAAGGGGGGTGCACACCCAAGATGACGAGTTGGTTTGAAGGATGGGTGTGTCGACCAAGAGTTTGGTGGGTTTACTAAATGACGGAAGGAGATGTTCAATAGGTCTACTAGGAAAGTTTCCTGAACGTGCCCACATGAGGAGTTGACCCGACTTTGTGAAGGGGCACGACTTGGTGAATTAACAATCTGTCTCATACATGGGCAAAGAGACATGAGGTATGGCTAAGATCAACACCTATAAAGGCACACGGGTGCACAACCAAAGGAAGGCAGCTGGGAAGAGAGCAAGAAGAGCTTTACGGTTCTGAGGAAAGCTTAGACGAAGAGGGGTAAGCTCCCTTAAGGAGCCAAGTCGCTCTACATGGGAGGACTTGTGCTTCCTTGAGGTGGATTTAGTGGAAAGAGTTGGACGAGCTTCTTTTGGGCTGATTTTGGGGAAGTATGGAAACACAGGGATGTTGAAGGCATGTGTGAGGAAAAATTGAAATCTGTGAAGTCTGCGGAAACGAAGAGACAACAAGTCTGTGGTTGAGGGCATGTTTGAGGTACACAATAGGAGGTCGCGAAGATGATTGCGATAGAGAGTCTTGGTGACGAATTTGTGTATGAGTATCTTGGTGAGGTGAGGTGTGTCATTTGTTTATGTCGAAGTTGTAAACCAAGCCAGTAGTGCTCATGTTGTAACCATTTCGCAATAACAAAGACTCAGTTGGGTGTTAGACACGGTTCGTGCCAGTACCTGCACTATTTCTATGTATGTCTTTCGTTTGTTCGGTTGTTGTTCTCTTTGTTTCTCATGTTCATGGATGTATAATTAAATATGACTAAGTGTTAAATTGTTAAAATTGTCTAAGTATACAAGAGTTGCACTAGAGTAGGAGTGTGACTCGCCAATAGTCTAGAACGAAGTATGAGTATGCTCTAGGTGAAGAGGCGTAATCTGGACGAAGCATCCTTAGTATTTCCAAGCAAACAAGTGAAAAACATCGCAGTATTGCACACTCTCAAGAAATGCACGGTCACAAAACTCGACTAAACACACTGTAGAGACATGACAAATCCAAAATTAAACCTAAAATTATTTTGAATTTGATAGTGTAAACTTCAATATATAAAATATTAAATGTTTTTATTGTGCACCTTGGATAATGTCTATNTAGCGAATTTTTGGAGAAGCATTGTATGGAGATGCTCCGTAAGACTTTTTGTTGAAGACTAAGAACTTTGATGTTCCTGATGCACTGCTGATATTTATGAAATAAAATGATTTTTCCTTCAGTCCATTAAAGTTTATTTTACGTTCCTTGTGCTTCTTGGGTAGGGCCCATCCAAGAGGGCTCAAGGACCCTTTTGACTATTTCTGTAGTTTTCATGCATATTAGTTGTTGCTTAGATAATGTTTCATTATCTGTTGAAGTTATACTTAGCTTTGCATGATAAATTTCCATTTCTGTTAAGATTTCAACTAATTGGCCAATTGTAGCAGCTTCTTGTAGAAATATTCAATAACCTTTTGGAGCACTCCTAGGTGCCTCCCAAGGATAAGAACCATAGATTCACTTCATTTATTTTATAGTCTAGCTTTTTCAACACTTTTAAAGACTTGCACTACCTTTTTAGACTTCATTTTTCTTCCTGTAGGAGTATCCTATAGAAACAGTGCAGCTTTTGTAGAAATGCACAGTTCATGTAGAAATCTCATGTAGATATGTTTTAGCTTCATATTTTGATTTAGTTTAATATTATTTTCCGGCAAGCATCAAAAAACAATAAAAGAACATTTATATTGATAATGATCAAAGGGTTAAATTGCTTTGTTCATGAATTAGTGTAGTTTCATTTCCATTACAACTTTTCTGTCATAATTTAAAGCTTTTACTTCTATCACATTTCTCTGTCATAATTTGAGATTAGAAAGATCTTTTTCTTCAGTTTAACTTTTCTGATTCAATAATCTTTGATGCAGTAGAATAAGTTCTTTTCAAGCATTTTAGATTAGTTGTACTGTCAAATTGGTGTGTTTCCTTCAAAGAAATTAGTTCATAACTTCTTTCTGTCATTTGATTTCCCGCACATTTCCAACCTTTGATCATTTTCAACCCTCTGCTACTGACTATTGCATATTGCACATACAATGCATAACGCCTCTTAAGTTTGTACGAACCTCGAGTTGACAAGTAAAGTAGGAGACCAAGGATACAATAAATAATTGATGTTATTCCTAGGACCATCAACATTAGTAGTGAGGCAAGGATGGACACTTTCCTTAGTCTTTGGAGCTGGATGGAGTGACGGAGATGCGACAGAAAAGATTAAGATCGAGCTTGGAGATGTGCATTCCAGGTGTTTAAGGAAAAATTAGCCAATGTGGACACAGACCAATCTCCCTAGCTTGGGAACCCAAAGCTAGAACATAACAACACATAACATGTTACTTTCCTTAGATTCATACAATCAAAATAGTGATAAGTAAGGACTCATACCTATTTACCGATGGTTTTCCTCGCTAATTGGAGCTCCTAGCTTGATTCAAAGGCTTTTGAATAGAAACTTACATAAGAAAACAAGCTAACTAGTGAAAGCAACAATAGTACTTCAACAAATCTATACAAATGACCAAGCTGGAGAAATGCAATAAAGACAATGAACAATGAACAATATTTATAAGAAAGAAAATATGTTACTACATTAATAATAATGGAAGAGTTACAACCAGTGCCTTGGTGTTGTGAGGCTCTTTCCAACAGTTCATTTCTCCAATACCCACATTGCTTCCATGAGTTCCATCACCATCAACTGAATACTTTGACACAAGAATCTCTCAAGGCCAAAGAACAATATTCTAATCTCAAATCAAAAGCTAAAGTTATTAACCATTACTCATTGCTAGTTAT